>CAIGRB010160635.1:13392-48292 GCA_903798255.1 Fraxinus quadrangulata
TTCACTAGTTTGAATTAGCTGATTTGCATATTACACAAGAATACTCGGAAACTGACTACCTTCATGCGATCATCATTATAAGGGGAATCTGGAGCAGATATTCTAGTGAGCTCATTAATACAAAATGCAACTGAAACTTGGACATTTGCATCAGTATGCTGTGAGAGTTCATCAGTAACCAGTGCCGTCATCAATGGTAGAAGTGCCTCCGCCGTTGATTTGGGAGGCTGTTGCCGTACCTTGAGTAAAAGGTTCTCTGCTTTCTGAATCAAAGAATGAAACACAAAACAAAAACAAATCTAAACAAAAAATATGGTGAGACTAGAAAGGAAAGAAGTGGGACTGTGGGAGACATGGTGAATGTCAAGGGTGCATGGATAAAATTAGCAAGTCTATTTGACCATTAAAATGGGAATGAGAACAGTCTCGATCTACAATGAGCAAGTTTTCTTCCATTAAGTTAAGCGGGAAAAAATATTGAACCATATTTAACAGCAGCTCATTAAAATAATTTCTCTACTCATAAACTGATAAAACAACACAACAATAAGTTTTACAACATCTAAACAAACCATCAAACAAGGTTTTGTATACTAGTAATACTCGCGCGCGAGTAGATGATAAGATCTCTAATTTTGCCACCAATCAAACCAGAATTCATGGTAATCTGTTGTAGACCAATTAATCAATAGAAGCAAATTGAGCAGAATGTTCTATTCTGATTGTCGACATGATGAGAGGAGATTTATCAATAGACAAATAAAACTCATGCCACAGTGTGTTCTACAAATGATTTACGAAGAAGTTAAAGCATCCATAAGTTAATATCAACCAAATGGCAAAGACAAATCCAAAACAAATAAAAATCAGCCCTTTCAAAAAACTGATTTCTATTAACAAGGAAAATAATTCAATAAAGCAAATACATTTTCACATCCAGCAAACCAACATATGATCAGCCCAATAAAAACTCTAAATCATGAGTTTTGTGGAAAAAGAGAAAGAAAACCTTTAAGAGATTAACCAGTTTTACAACATTCAACAAAAATTCCAATATTTTCTAATATTTTTCATGACTTTGTTTGTATTTGGCTGTCCGCTGCCACCTTTCAAAAACACGAGCAAGAGAACCAACAAATACATAACTAGCCTGATAATGGCTTTTTCAACACATTAAAACATCAAACACAATAGGAGTGTACATGTAAAATAATTAAATTTTGAAAGGTGCAGCAGACATAATTCACATGTGGAATATAAATATTGAATCTTGACACACAAAACAAAATGTTTATCATAAACGTAACTCAGTTTATGCACCAAAAATGTTCTGTCAGACAACATATAAAAATGGGTGCCTTTGCGTGTGTATGGTAACTTGAGTTTCTAAAAATACAATTGACATTTGCACAAATAGATTCAGGGCAAGATCTTAAAAATTAAGTTTTCCCATTTATAAAAGACGCTCAGTACAAACAGATTCTATCTTTATACATATATGCATAAAAACGTAAATAAATACACATGGACACGGTGATTGAGTCTTACCTCAAGTAGGGTGAGTAGTTCATCGATGGAGGAAGGGGGTTTCAGAAGCTTGTTCCCAGTTTCCATTAGTCCATCTTCAAGTTCTTTCTGTGAAGCATCAAGATGAGGAGAACCCATTTTTCTTTTTGTTCTAATCCAAAATTCTCCTCAAAAAACCAATAAAAAATCAAGAATCCGCAAGCCCGCCTCAATTTTTTCACTCAAGCTGACTAATTCTGGCGCATAACTCTAGAAGCAGAAAAGGGAACGAATTTATACCAAAGCCAACTCAATTCACCGCCAATGCTGCTGATGTATGAACAGGTGAGTAAAATGGGGGTCTTGATAAAAATGGCTTGCATGCAAAGCCCCGGATTTCGCCTCTCTTCATCAACTTCTACTAATTTTGGTTGGTTGGATTTGCTTTAATGGAAAATCGCGTGCTTGCGTATATGGTCGATGTTGGATGTTGTGTACTCTGCTTCGCTGTTGCCTATTATTTGGCGGCATTTCTCAACTTCGATCCTTGCGGTGAAATTTGTTTGGGGAAAATGAATTAGAAAGGTTTTAACTCTATCTTGGTCATTCTGACTTCAATTAGGGATAATAATTTAGCTGAGTTGGGATGGGATATTTTGGTGAAGATGAACAAACAACAGTGAACATGTCGGCGTGCTGGACTTGTGGGAAATGTAATTTATGGCAGCATCTAAATCCATCACTTGAAAAATAATTTTTGGAATAGATGGTCTTGACATTTTGTTGACAAATTTGGTACAACTCAATTAATTGAACTTTGAGCTAATCGACGATACATTCAATCGAAGATTGTATTCTATTGTACCAAAGCAAAAGAAATTCTTTTTCGACGGAACTGACTTAACGACAAACCTCTAATTTAAGACCTAGATGCTGTCTTATCGATATACATACATAAAGTCTTGTTTGAAATTGTCTGTTTTAATGGTGACAAAACTCTAATTGATGATTGTTTTTTTTTTCTAGTCGACAATAGATGTGTAATAATACAATAACGTCGCAGTGAAAAATTATAAAGGCGAGCATGAACTAGAGTTCATGTACTCAAAAAACCTTGTGTCAAGAAAGAGAAGGAATAAACCTGACTAACCTTATCTTGTGTCATAATGCCGTTCGAATAGATAACTCGTGTGTTTTACATGTAGTTTGTTTTCTCTACAGAAAAATCAAATTTGACTCTTTCGGTCATCCAACTAGAAATAACTTTTGAATTGACATTCGATACGAACCGAGTTTACTTGGTGACTTTCTTTATCCTTTTAATTTTGAGGATCTTCTTCTCATCGGTCCCCTTTTTTGCGCTTAGCCCCCCGTTTGATAATTATTATTTTAAAAAATAGAATTTTTAATAGTGAATTTTTTTTAAAATGTGTAATTAAAAAGTGAATTTTTTTTTTTGAGTTTTAGGTGCAAAATATTTATTGTGTAAATGTGTAAATTGAAAATGAGTATAAAAATCAGCCCGTCTAATAACTATTATTTGAAAACTCTTTTTTTCTAAATTCTTATTTTTAATCACATATTCACGCAATAAAATATTTTACAAGTAAACTCAAAACTTTTTACTACTTTTTAATCACGCATTCTCCTAAGAATCACTATTCAAAACTTTGTTTTTTCAAAACAATAGTTGTCAAACAAGGGCGTCAAGAGTTTCATTTTGAAGGGGCTTAATAAATAATTTCAATTTCTAGAGTCAGTTGATTTTATGAGCACTAAACATGGCAACTTCCCGGCGTTTCCTCCAAGAAAAAACTAAATGGTTAATCTGAAATTTGCCCGAATCATTACTATTCAAAAAAAATTGGAAGCATTTTTGACAAGATGTCTGTTTCCATCTTGCAGCAAGTGTAGTATTCCAGAATTTGCATCAACCATCCAAAATATTTGAATCCTCGCATCAAAGTTTTTCACCTAAATTATAAAAATGTAATAAAAATAAGCACAAAAATACGACTCCAGAAATAAACTAACTGAATCCAGCAACGACGAAAATTTAGATTCTTTTCTAGATTCTCTCGACTAGGACTAGTAATTAGTTTAAATTGCTTTACCTCGGTGCAGCTCTTGCACTCATAGATGAATGGTAATCGGTGCTTCTTTCTTTCCTGTAGGAGTTGTAGACATCATCATATTGACTGGCCTCGTTTGGATCAGCTGTTCCCCCAAGCCCAAACCTGCAGGAACTACTTGATCTGGGTTTTTGCTCTACGCTTCCATCGTCAAAAGTCTCAGAATTTGGGTTCATATTTAGACCTGGAGGTGGAGGAATGCAGGCCCCTCCCTTACGGACGGGAAGCTCTCTTTCGTATTCATATACCTCAGCATCCCTTGATTCAGATGGTTTCACGGCTCCTTCAGATGGATTAACCTCACCAATCTCTCTAAAGAACTTTGACACTTTCTCATTGATTTCAGATGGGGATATATTGGAAGGAGGTATAACAGTGGGAATATCCAGAGGGCTCATGGGCGAGTAAGGCACCCCACTACCAATCTGCATTTTTCTGACCATACCGGGAATGAGACCAGGTGGGAACAGAGGATATGCAGGCAGTTTTTCACCAACCTTGCTAAGATGTGCAGGTGGTTGATTCGATTGCTGTATAGAAGATGGCACGGGCATTGATCCAGCAAACCCACTGGAAGGAACGGACATAGGATGAAATTGTTGAGGTGATAAAGATTGTGGCATTGAAGGTATAGGAGGAGCTTGTTCTTGAACCGGCATATTTGGAACCGAGTTTTGCTCATCAGGCTGCCACTGTAATGTCTTATGATTTGCCACTTTGTAGGGTCCTCCTACACGGACAGCAAAAGTTACCAGAGCAAGTAGAGAATGTTTGAAGTTCCGTGAAAACATACTTTCATTTATTTTCAAACAAAAACTGCTACAAGGAACAGAAGCTACCTATGGCTACAGAAGGATCTAATGCAACAGCAGATAAGTCTCTGTGAGGACCTCGAAGAGGATTCTGAGCCAGCCCACTCACCATCTCATTTTCGAGCCCATGAATAGTATCCTGATCAAAAACGTCCTTGGAAGCCCAGAATTGTAAAATTTTCTGAAGGCGGGACTGATTTTCTTCTTTGTTTAGAGGGTTGTGGTAAATCCTTGCCAGCATAGAACCCAAAACTGGCTTAAATGCAAGTGCCTCATTATCCAACTCATTAGGGTTGACCCGCCTCTGCAAGCTGTATATTTCAGAAATCAAAATATAAATGTGTGCAAGAAACATGATGAATTCTGAGGAACAGTTCAGATCTTAAATATCCATAATGTCCTGATATATGTTTCCTTTGACAAGTGACTAAATGATAAATTTGCTTTCTAGGAGGAATGGTGATGGCCCTGTAACACCTAAAAGGGCTACTTCAAATCTACTCATACACAATAGTTAGAATTTAATAGTGTAATTACATTTAGCAGACAAAAAAAATTATTAAAAAGAATGTAACAAAGAGGTAAAGAGAAACCAAAACTAGAAGAGCTCGACTTTATAAGTGCTTTCAAGTATTTGCATTATCCAGTAGGCAAGAAAGAATAGCAAATAGCAAATTTAGAGCTGAAAAATATGAAAGCAATGTGACTGGCATGTGTTTCGAGGACTGAAACTTCCCAAGTTCTTCCAAGACAATATATAGTCCACCCAGGGTACCCTCCAAATCTTGGTTCATCAATCATCATCAATGGAATAAAAACCTAATACCCTACCCTTGAAGCATGCCAACCTATGTTTCTGGAAAGCCATTAAGACCAAAAATTCACTCACAGTTACTCGCTGCCCTGGGAGCTTTTATACTGATCTTAAGAACGCAACTTATCAAGGTGACGCATAAAAAAGAACAGTCGCCGGTTCACCATCCTCAACACCTTTTGTACTTTTTTTCATTTCATGCCATTCTCAATAATCTTCAGCATTTGACATTTTCTCATGATAGGGAAAATGAAAGGATACAGATGACAAAAACTGAAGAAGAATTACATGAAAGCAGCAAATATTTAGAACTTGTAATAAATAATTTGCAGAGAAGTATCAAGCTTTTAGCAATTGAAGATGACCTGTCAAATAGAATATCATTGGCAAGGTAAATTATATGCAGTTGTCTCTCGGGATCATCCAAGGAACATATCCTGTCTCTCAGTGCCTCAGCCAGGGCAGGTACAAAAAGAGATCTCTGCATAAACCAAGTCTTCGCACCTTTGATCGACTCTTTGGTACCAGTGAGACTGTTGAGAACACCATTCAGCTCCATTTCAACATCAGAAGGAAATGGTCTAGATAGACCTTTGAAAGACCTAAAAGACTGATCATATTCAGGACGACCATGACCAATGAAAGGGTGAGATTCGTGGGGGAGCTGCTGCTCATAGAATGGTGAAAAAGGATGCTGCTGCAAGTGAGGTGCCCCCAACACTGAAGAAGAAACCCCAGCAGCAGCATTAGGTGCATTAATAGGTGATGAACCCATCATGGGGTTGGGAGGATGCATCATGGGCATAGAAGAGGGTGGGAAAGGAGGGGTGAAGGGACCCCCTAGATGTCTTGTTGCTACCCAAAGCTTATAGCGGTAGTAACTATGGCCTTCACCACCAAAGAGGAAATTGTAAGCAGGGTTTTCTTGCTCTCTTTCACGAACCACGGCTTCAAACTCTGGACCATTCTTGACAGCATACTCAACCAATTTATCAATACGCTTTTGTAGTTCAGGATCAGATGGAGGTGGAGCAGGAGGTGGTGCAGAATCATATGGGCCATGGAAAGGAGAGGGAACGAGATGAGGAGGCAAGTGGGGCGGGAAGGCAGGTGGTGGCTGCTGGTGAAGGTGAGGAAGAGGAGGATGTGGATAGTGTTGATGTTGCTGCATTGGCTGTGGGTACGGAAACTGTTGGAGAGGAGGATGTGGGGGCAGAAAAGGAGGACCATGGACAGATGGAGGAAATTGTTGACGTTGTGGATGAAAGCCATATTGTTGCTGTTGTTGAATATTAGTGACTTGCTGCTGTTGAGCAAATGCCATAGCGGCAGCATAATCACGAGGTCGATCCATAAGCAAATACAGAACTCAAAATTTCTGTAGTATGTGGCCCAGAGAAAATCACTCTGACCAAATGATTCAACAAAAACAGCAGTCAGAACAAGTGATTGTTCGAGAAATAGAAGAGAAGATTAAATTCCATTTTGATAATATGCAATAATATTTATGGTTAATGTATGGTGCCATAAGATTGAAAATAAAAAACATAATAGTGAATGAAGAAATTAACATATGTGCAACAAGAACTGAGGTTGGGTAAACAAGACTTTACTTCTATAAAAGTAAACAACTAAACCAAGTTGATAAACCACGTAAACTACACCACAAGTTTTATTAACTTGACAAGAGTAGAAACTAGAAACATCAGATTGGTATCAGATCTATAATATGGAACTCTAAAAAAATGCAGTATTAAGAAATGCATAGATTCTTATCACGTTTGCTAAAAAAGAACTGGCCATAGAAATGGGTGTGATTTTCATAACGTTCAAACATACTTCAGCAAGAAAAACTTGTCTTATTCACCAAATGTTATTTCCAGTAATTTATTTAGGAAAAGGAATGGAAGCAGAAATGTTTCCAAGAGAAACAGAAGGAAGTTTTGAGAAGAAAAAAAAATAGAAGATGAATTAAATTATAGTAAGTATGTTCCATGTTTAGATGAAATTTTGAGAACTAAATGGATGACTCCTTGGTCAAATGGCAGTTACAAGGTAAAGGGAAGAAGATAGGAGCATAACTTATGAAATAGAAATTCTTCAAATTTGTTCTCTCACCTCTGATTATGCGTAGATCCTTAAAATTATAGTGCACTTGGAAGCCGTGATTATCTGATTATAAATGAAAGGTGGTATTTTTGTCCTTTTCAAACAAAACACGTTTCTGAAAAATTAAAATATGAAGTCACTTCTTATCTTCATATTATCTCTCAGTAAAACAAAAAGACACCATTAGGACCACCTAAGGTAAAGCCCTACTTTCAATGTAACAATTTCCTACGCCTGTCACATAGACCCATAAAATTTCAGATTCAAGTGAAGTTCAACATACTTTGGAGCTATAATCAACATCTAACACCAAGTTAATGTACTGCGATTCCCCTCAGAGCTACTGAGGTGAGTGCCTGATCGTAAACTTTAGGGCCTCGTAAAATTAATCGAGGTGCGCGCAAACTAGGCCGGACATTCACGATTATCCCAAAAAAAAAAAAAGTCAATGTACTGCTAAATCTTAAGAACTCAACAAAAACAGATATACTGAAGTATTTCTAATTCTTTCAGTAATACAAAATTCCATTGTTAGTTAAAAATGGGCATGGTGTAATTAAGAAACAAGAAATAAATTTGAATGGTGCTATTTTTTTCCTAAAACGGTATATAAAAAAGGCTAATCGAGCAGAAGAGTGGATCTTTACGCAACACAAAGCCTGTTTTTGAATTTCGTAAACCATCTAATGGATTTGAGTATGTCCCTAGATTGTACATATACTTGGGTGTACGAAAGAAAGAGAAAGAAGTTTATTAAAACTATGATCCCCCTAAAGGTTATTAATACTATGATCCCCCTCTGCTCCAAGGAAATAAAAAAGAGCGGGAAATTGAAAAGCACCTTTCTTGAGGTTTCCGTTCCTTTGCTAATTGATGGATTAACCAATAAAAACTAATGAATAAAATCAAAACGTTTGGCTTCACTTATTGGCCTGCTACAAATGAAGGCGGAGTTTTTTCTTATAATTAATGTTCACAAATTAATAATATCTACTATTATAAACTTTCAAGAATAACTTGGTTTTTGCTATCAAAGTTAATTTCTTTCGATTCGTGTAGTTGATATACTACTTACAATTTACCTAACCTCCAAAGTTTTACTCTGAACCCATAGACACAAACGGCGCTGAAAAAAAAAAAAAACCTCTTGCCATAATGTCATCACAAGCGCATAGAGTAAACCTCATTATCAATCTTCATTGCACTATTTGTTTGATAGTTTAGACCTCATATCTACCACATGTTGGAGACTAACGCAAGACAATCACAACAGATTATTATTTCGACTTCAGCAGCACATAAGTGAATTGAGTTACATTTTGGAATAATCAGCATACATTTTTAAGCAAGAATACTTTGGGTAAATCTAACAAACATAATTACAACATAATCACTAACATATCAAACAAACCCAAATCGGAAGCGTCAAGCCCTAGTCCTGATTGGACGTAAAAAACACAAAGATATGCTCACATACGCACACAAGAAGAGGAAGAAGAGCGAGGAAAGAGGATCTGGGGAGTACCCGAAATAGTTGCACAAAAGCCGAATTGAGAGAGTGAAAATTAGAACTGCAGACATCCGATTTACGGGCTTTCTGAGTTTTGGGGCAGAGGTGGATACTGGGGAGAAGACTGAGGGCTACAGTGAAAGGGGAAAAAACTGGAAAATAAAATATTGTGCTAAGTTACCAAGTGTCGAATTCAATCTAACCGTCAGTTAAATATTAGGGTTAATATCAATCATGGCCATTGTACTTTTCACTTAGTATACTATGGCCATCAAACTTTTTAATTTGTTTTGCCAAGACTAGCGAACTTTCCACTTACTGTTATCGTAGCACCAACTTTCTTATAAAGTTCAGTTAAATAGCATCGAGCCCCTATTCCTTGAACCTTTTGAAGACGAGTCTCGAACCTTTGAACGTTATCGCTCGTAACACACAAAATTTTCAAATATTTATACTTGGGATTCTTTGTAAGGGAAAAGTAATTTGATCCTTTAAATGTCAAATTTTAAATAAAATGACCATTGCACCTTACACCTTGTTTGGTGCACATTTTTTTCCCTAATAATTTTTTTTTTATGTGATGGAGAATGTGTGATTGAAAAAGAAGGAAAATTTATTGAAGTGATGGAAAATATTATTTTATTGAAGAATGTGCGGTTGAAAATGAGTAAAAGAATAAGAATAAAAAAATAATGTGATTCAGACGATGACTTAATTTGATTTAAACCAAGAGAATAAAAAAAAAATCTTTATAAAAGAGGCCATTCCACGCCCTCCCCCATTTCCCAAGTCAAATCCATGTATCTACCCACCAAAAATGTAATATTTTTGTTCTTTTAAAATTATTTTCTATTTTTAAATTTTATTTTCTATTATCTTTTTGTTCTTTTAAATTTTATTTTCTATTTTTTCGAATTTTTGAGTGCACAAAGTCCTTTAGCGAATTTGCCCCTTCAAATAAAAACAAAATAATGGTCCTTGCATTTCACACAAAGAATTAAGGATATGTTTGATAAGTAAATGTGGAAATGAATTCCAATTCCGTGTTAGTTGGAAAATAAAAATCCATCAAACCCATAAGAATTCGTTTTCCATAAAAATAAAAAAAATGTAGTTTAAAGTGATTGTACCTTGAAATTCGATTTCCATTTCCATGTTGAAATCAAACGGTCAAAGTGGAATTCGTTTTCTTCGGATGTGACATTTTCCATGGAATTCATTGCAATCAAACATGGTTCAATTGTCTATTTGATAGGCAATGGTGGAAATGAATTTCAATTCCATATTAGTTGAAAAATAAAAATTCACCAAACTCATAGGAATTCGTTTTCCATTAAAAACAAGAAAATGCAGTTTAAAGTTGTTGTACATTGAAATTCGATTTCCATTTCCACGTTGCAATCAAACGGTCAAAGTGAAATTCGTTTTTCTCGGATGTGACATTTTCATGTAATTTGTTGCAATCAAATATGGCCTAAAAATGTGTTTGATTGTCAATATTTTTCACAAAAAATATTTTTTTTGACTCAAATTTCTACTTTTGTACTGTTTGATTGATATTTTTCATTAAAAAAAGTATTTTTCTACATTTGGTCACGTGACTATATTTTCCTCGAAAAGAAGTAAAAATATTTCCTGTAAGTGGAGTAGAATTTTATTTTTCAAACAATCATCATCTCTCTCCTTTATCTACCTACCGATAAAAAATTGATAAGTATAACATTTTACAAGTTAAAAATTAAGTCAATCAAATACATTTAATTAATAATATACATGCAAATAAGTTCTAAGAAATTAATTATCTAGAATTTATTTTATTTCCATCCAAATTCCATACTTCCCAATCAAATACACCATAATTGTCCTTTGGACGAATCCATTTAAAATGACAAATTGTGCTAAAAATACAAAAGTTTAAACTATCCATGTCTACTTTGAAAGATTTGGGACCATGTCGTTAATTTTCTTAAATCAGTACACGTATGGAAAGTCTCTCACTAATTTTATTTGTTTGAATATGCTTCTCAACTAAGGGCACTATTAACAAAATTTAAAAAGTATAAGAGACCAATCATGTTGCACGTACCCTTTCGTTGACATCTTTACTCGCACTATGTGATGTGACAGATAATCTAATCATTTATTTGAATAATAATTATTCAAATCAATGATCAAATTTTTTACACATTATATAATGTCAACAACAACGCACAGATAACATTATCCAAGACAAAAGCATTATTCAATTGTTTTTCAAACAATCAACACTTCTTATATATTGTACTAAACCTAGCTATAGATGTATGTAGAAAATAAATAAATAATGTATCCCAACTAAAATATAACTTATTAATTTAAAATAAAAACAAATGCCAGTGGTATCTATCCCCTGAATGAACAAAATAAAAAGCATCCATCCGAGAGATGGTTAAGTGGTTGGTAAGCCCAACCTTGAGAATTGATATTCGTTTCAACAATTGACTTTCGGGAGCTCGAATCCATCCATTTTTTTAATCATCGAATAAATTTATTAAAATTGATTTTGCTTGGATTGGTATTGTAAAGAAAGGGAAATGGCTCGACATTCCACCTGGCCAAGCCATAAAAATTAAGGTTGATAGAAATGAGTGAAAAAAGAGAATATATTTTTAGTATAACCCGACCCCAATATTTATAATACGGATGTTGGCATTCCAACTGTCATTCTCCTTTCAATGCCTAACTAAAAGAAAATTTTGTACTTTTTGACTATGAATATGTGAACTAACTATTCCCTGATCTATAATTCTTATTTGAACAGTTCATATCATTCACACATAGTGTTTTGTAAGATTTCAATTCTTTTGCGCTCCACTCCAACCTTAACAAAGCGCTTCAACTTTATATATGAGGATATATTCGTCATTTTACAGATTTTTATTGAGAAATTGAATAGAAATGATGATTTGCGCAATCAAATGTGTAATTAAATGTCAAAAAAATGTAGGGACTTTTTTCGCAATAAAGGTGAAAGATAGGGACATTATGTACTAATTATTTTTTTAATAATTTATTTGTGATTTATTTGTATTTTTAAAAAAAATTGGGACTCTGATTACAATTAGTTTTTTTTTTCCTTTCCTTTTAGTTTTATTTAAAATGATGGGGAATATTCATCATTTCATAATTTTTAATTGAGAAAATATGTGAAAATAATATTTTACGTAATGAAATGTGAAAAATGATGAAAATGCCAAAAAATAAAAAGAATGAACACTTTTCATAATATTAATAAAAGATGGGGGCGTCATCTGCTAATTACCCTTATTTATTCACGTCTTGTAGCCCTAATTTTATCATCTGAGCCACATTAATCGCCGGGTTTAAGCTGTAATAGGGTTTCATTGACTCGTTTGTTCAAGATCCAAGTTTCGTTGATTTCGTAAGGTATTCGGTGTTTTAAATAACATTTCTCATATGGGTATTATTCTTTTTGTACGGGTTTGTTGGAATTTGGTTAATTAGTGGCTGATTATGCATTTTCTGGATTTTTATGCAGGTTTTATTTGGAATTGGAGGGTTTTTGACGGATCAAGGTGCTCCAAAAGTTCAAAATTTAATTAAGACAAAATCTGTTAAATTCGTTGAAGAGATTAATCTGAATATCTTTGCAGGAGATGTCGCGTTTACCCAAAAGCGAATCGATTCAGATCCGGGAGGTTTGGGCTGATAACGTGGACCAAGAATTTGCCCTAATTCGTGAAATTGTCGATGATTATCCATGTATTGCCTTGGATGCTGAGTACTCGGGTATTGTAATCCGGCCTTCGAGCAATTTCGACAATTTGAGTGATTATAATTACCAAACTTTGAAAGCCAATGTGGATTCATTAAAGCTGATTCAATTAGGGCTTACATTTTCGGACGAAAATGGGAACTTGCCCACTTGTGGTACGGACAAGCATTGCGTTTGGCAATTCAATTTCCGGGATTTCAATCCGAATGAGGATTCATTCGCCAGTGATTCGATTGAATTGTTGCGCCAGAGTGGCATTGATTTTGCGAAAAATAATGAGAAGGGTATTGATGCCAAGCGATTTGGGGTGCTTTTGATGTCCTCCGGGATTCCTTTAAACGATAATGTTTATTGGGTAACGTTTCATAGTGGCGGGTATGATTTTGGATACTTGCTCAAGCTCTTGACTTGCCAGAGCTTGCCTGATACACTGGAGGGGTTCTTTACGATGATCCATATGTATTTTCCCGTGCTTTACGATATGAAGCATTTGGTGAAGTTCTGTGACATTCAACGCGGGGGGTTGGATAAGCTGGCCGAGTTGTTGGAGGTGGAGCGAGTTGGGGTTTGTCACCAGGCGGGTTCAGATAGTTTGCTCAAATCTTTTACTTTCAGGAAGTTGAAGGAGTACATTTTTATTGGTCCCCTGGAGAAGTATTCCGGTGTGCTCTTCGGTTTAGGTGTTGAGAATGGACGGGATGCAAATTGAGGATAAGAAGGAAAAAAAAGGGGGAAATCATAGGGGTATTAAATGTATTGTAGTCTTGTTTATTTCATGAAATATTTCTATCTGTTGGTTTTTGTTGTTGTTCTGCTTCAAGATTTATGGTTCTGGTTCTTTAATCAATGGGAATGTATCACTATCCAATCAAAAGTTTGATTCTTGTCCAGGTTTATGACAGGATTTTTGAATAGTTGGAATTATGCCTGCCGTTGGATGTGCAAGGATGAATTCAAGACTATTAATACAGAGTTCTGTTACTTTTGACCATCAAAATCTACAGAAAATTTGGAGAAGTTAACTTGCTTGAATCTCTTCAGAGGAATTGGCATTTAGAAGCTTGGTGGTTCTTTTCTTTGTATTTGTATTTCAGTTCTGTGTTTTGAATTCATTTTGAATTTTGTGAGTGTCCATTTTTAGATTTTGAAAATGTGTTCTTTTTTACGTTTTGAAAACACTCAAAGACATGCAATTATCAAGAGCATTTTAGTAATTTAACAGGGTAGGGAAATGTAATAATCTACATCTTAAAACAAAAATATCACTCGATGGCTTCACAAAGACTCGAAATAAAAGATAAAAAGCAAGGTTTTACAAAATTCTTAAAAGTGTTGAGTCACAAAGCACCGAATCTGTTCCAATGAAGAATAGTACAGTTTCGTATTAGGGGAGAGCTGCACAGAACAATACTGCAATTGAAAATGGTGGGAGAAACGTCTCCAATTTCTGCTGCTTCTACAACTAGCCAAACTTTCCTCCCCAGATGCTACCCAGTACCCAGCTGCCAATAAAAGAAAAGAGAAGAAAATTTTGATTATAACTTTCTTTTGAAACCCAACTCCTCCACATCTGCATGTGAATCAAGGATGCATACGCACTCACACCTATCAAAAATAATCGACACGCCACAATAGAAACCCCGGGTGCATATCCTAACTTTTAATGCATTTTTTTATTCTTTTACTGAATGTGAAATTCAAGCACATATAGAGAAAGAGAGACACCAGAACTCATATCTTGCGCTTGAGTCTTCAATTGCTTGAAGATGTAATTGATTGCTTCCTTCAGAGTCGCCTTCCTATTTTCCCATTTAATCTTAGCCCAATTAATAGCATCCTATACCAATTGGTAAATAAAGAAAAATACAAGTAATGTTATTTGTACATCATTGTGTACACAATAGTGTACAAATAAAAAAATGTAATAAAGAGAGAAAAATGGGAAAATAAAAGAAACTCAATTATTATAATATTTCATCTCTTCCATGTCATCTTATATACATCATTGTGTACACAATGATTTACAAATAGTATAACTCAAAAAAAACTGCTGACGAGAATTGACAATTTTTTATTTTTGAAAATTTTAAACTCAATGTTTTATCCCGAGTCTCAGGTAGAATCATACGTCGAATAAAGATGTAAACATAAACCAATTAATACAAAATTGAGTTACTCCTCTTAATAAATGTTAAAGGATAAAATCTCACATCGAATAAAGATGTAAACATAAACCAAATTAAAAATGATTGGGTTACTCCTATTAATAAGGTTGACTTTTTAAGATAGAACCCCAAATCTTAACATGATATCAGAGCCTATCAAACTCTAACGAGTAATTCGTTTTGGTTAAAACTTCAAAAGTGAGCATACGAATTTCAAAATTGGTCTGCTCAAACAAGCCACCATCTTGCGGGGCATGTTAAGGAATATAATTCAACATCGAATAAAGATGAAAACATTGACCAATTTATAAGAATTTGGGCACTTCATTTAATGAGGTTGACATTTTAAGATGGAACCCCAAATCTTATCATCTCATTGATAAAAACGAGGAAAATTTGACCATTTTTAATGTTTTAAAAAATAATCAAGATGAAAATAATTTTCAAAATAAAAAAATGGTATTTTTCTTGCTTAAAATTTCATTACAGAATTGAAATCTAACAAAAAAGGTCTAAAGTTGTAGTATGCAAAAGACTAGCATAACACAATTGTACATTTTATGGGAAATTTTCTAAATGTTATGAGTGGAAAGATCGTTCATGCATTAGGTCGCCATAATACTTCTCCTATATAAAGAATATTAAGACGAGTCTCCATTCTATTTACCATATTAGAGTTAACCAGATAGGCGTGAGTCCAAAATACATTGTAATTCACTATTTTGACATGCTCTCACATTGAGATTGAAACATGTCATATTGTGCATTCTTGCTTTCATTTTCTTATTTCGTGTTATTAATTTTTTTGGTCATTCGGATTATTCATATAAAATCCATAACAATTACCTAATTACGTGTTAAAGAGTCCTAGTTCAACGTTAAAAAGTCCATCGAGATTACTCGACACAAAGCGAGTGGCAAGATCTAACTAATTCAAGCATCATAGTGTAAATTGTTCACAATTTATCGCATTGTTCGATAAAATCCGAAAGTCATTGCATTGTTTTATAAAATCCTAAAGTTATGCGAGAGGATTGTTTAATTTAAAAAACATACACGTTTGTCTGATAGTTGAATTGTTATTAACAAATAGAGCGATGCTAGTATTGGGCTTTAGAATAATTATGTTATTGAAAAAGTGATTGCTTTAAATTCACCCGTGTTTCCCATGGAATAAGTATTTTAGTGCTCACTTTTGTCTCCTCTTAAGAGGCAAATTGATGCTATGGTTAAGATTTGATACATTTCTCGTCAACTTTAAATTTATTAAAAAATAAATTTTAAACTTATGATAAATATATTCATTTTCTAGGTTTGTTGCGCAATTGCTTAATTCCAGAGAATCCAACACAAAATTGAAGACGAGATGTGAAGAATAGATGAAGAAACTGAGGAGTCACTCGAAGAGATTCTCTGTCTAATTCATCATCATCTTCACTGTGTTCTCTACCACTTGCCACAACCAGATAGAGTCGAAGCATAAACACTTTGCCTCCAACTTCGCCTTAGGTTCTTGATTGATTTCATTCCACTGGAAGACCCTCAAAATACAGAATTAGACGCAATATTAGACTGCACTCTCTATTTTTAATACTGTCCATAACTGTAGACTTCAACTTACCGAACAAATAATAAAAGTCCAAGTTTACATATGTAGTCTTCTTGCCTTTGATTCTTTTCCTGTAATCTTATGAGGGGTCGCAATATATATCAAATCATAGCCTTAGTGCTTAAAAGCTAAATAGCCAGGAGGGAAAGTGCACCTTCAAGAACGTGTTTTCTCTAACCTACTTTATGCTTAATAAAAGCACTTTTTTCTTGAGTTACTAACCACTAGGTTATTTTTGTAGCCAAACTTATTTTCTTTTAAATGGGAAAGTACCTGAAACTGGACCCACTTCCTCATCAATCAATTATAGCATCTCCACTACGATTACCAAGTCACTCAATATTGCTTATGAAACAAACCATCAGAACTTTGAGAAAATAGTAATCATAGAGTAACAACATTGGAACTCAAGGAAATCTCTCCATATTCATGTAGAGGTGTAGAGTGTAGACTGGGTTGCGGTGGGTAGACCCATGTCGGGCCACCCTTAGCCGTAGATATAAAATTAGTTGGGACGAACACGGTCCCATCTGCAGTCCAAAATGCAACATGTGCTGGAGGCCAAGCCAATTTTAGACCTCAACATGCATATAGGAAGTAACTAGAGGATGAAAATGTGCTCAAAAAGTTCAGAATACACAAGATCACGAACACTTTCAGTTTATATATATTTCTTTGAATTATAAATTAAAAAGTGAACAATAGATGAGCATTTTCAATAACACGAAAAGGAGAAGTTTCTAAATGAAAGCAGAAACGAAGTTGGGCAGTCTACTTGGTATTTTTTGGGCAAGACCTGCTAGCAGATACAACTAAAATACCAGAATGAAACACTTTTAACTGAAGCAGTATGTATGTATTACGGAAAACTCAGGAAGAATTTACTAATTTGATTAAAAGCAATGCCATAGGCAATACAGACTTCGCCATACGGTTCTTGCGTTAACCCTCCTTGGCTCTCATCCAATCAACAAAGTTATCTAAGACCAAGGGCCAAGCAAGATCGGGATCATAATTGCTAAAGTCTGGGAAGCTAATCTGTACAAGATCATCAAATCAACAAAATGGCATTAATTACAAGAGACAGAGATAAGAAATCAAATATATTATAATTCCCTCAGACACCCTCTTGTATAATATATCTCTGTTAATTTTTGAAACAATTTGGTGTGAATAGCCTCCTAATTAATGTATCAGCGACTTCTGCAAGTCAGAATGCCATCACTGTTTATAACCAAATTGATTACATAACCCGATCATACAGACAAACCATATTTTATGGTTTAATGAAAGGTAAAGCATCGAATTACCTCATTAACAAACCGATAGAATCCCATCCATTGATCCAAGTTAATGACCTTGTAATCAGTCTGCATCTGCGCCAACCATAAAGTTTATATAATATATATTTATAGTAAGTATTCCTCTGTGCATCTCATCAACTACACATAAGAGTTTTTATTTAACTCTTTCCATGAAGCAAACGATTTCTATTTCTACAGGGATCAACAACTTTCTACCAGCTGTTTTCTTTCCCTTGTAAAATTCTTTGGGTGTCATGATTTCGTTCCGAGTTTAACGATTCCATTGCACAATATAGAAGCAGTCTAACCTAAAACAGTGCGTACAAATGGTTCGCATCTGCAGATATTACTTAAAAGTTAACATAAGCAGGTATTAATTTGATGTTGTCTGTTGAGCAGATGTATGAATGGTGTAACATAACAACATGGTGCCCAGTAATGTCATCTCGGTAAATACCAAAATACAAATGAAGAATTCATTTGAATTTGAACCAAAAGAATATATATGAAACCTAACAGCTAAAACCCAATAGAAATCTACAGTTCGTTCATTAAGACCATAAAAACTTGCATTTATTCTAAGACTGAGAATCAGAGAAACAATAATTTTACATGCATGATCGCAGATGCTCACCTTAAGATACTGAACAAGTGCATCAACTTGGGGCCGAAAATCCGACCCTAGAACGAGATCCAGCAGTATGCAAATGCTTTCAATGTCTATACTCTTCTGCTTTTCCTCTGGAAGAACATAGAATACAAACTGGTTAGCAGCAGAAACCGGAATTAGAAGTTCCAAACATAAAATTTGCAAGCTGACAGGAGGAGCATACCAGTCAAGCAATATCTAAAAGCATACGAGTAGAAGTCCACAAATTGTGATGGTCTTCTAACCTTGTGACAAGAAAAAGATAGGAGGTTATTTAAAAGAACTAATATACAATTTCAATCTCATATTAATATTGTGACACATCACCTATTACCTCATTAGAACTCATAGTTTCATCTAGAAACAGAAAGATACAAAACCTAATATGCCCATACCTCTTTCTCAAGTTCTGGAAGTGCCTTCTTGATTTTACTTATTGTGTCTACTTTCAAAGCTTTAAGGCCTCTTCGCCACTCTTCCTGAGCAAGTTATAGGATGAGGAGTATTTTCACTATAACTGAAAAATGTTTCAATATGCAAGTTCTTAAGAAAGACCGGACAATCCATACGTGTGTGCATGAATGCATTTGGCTTGCACATGAGTAAAAAGAAATGAGTCTACTTTGATTTGCAACATTTTATTCTTGGAAGGTAAACACTCTTAAGCAGAGAATTATATATTGGCATCAACTACCATCTGTAGATTGACAAAATTTTATGCTAATCACTTGTCATAAACAAGCAAAAATACCGGATACTCCCTGGTAAAGAAGAACACCTCATTGTGCTGTCACTTTTAGATAGAAGAATTTAGTACATAGACATTCCCCATTGTGATACAGGAGGAGTAATTTACATATATCAGGTACATCCTTGCACTTTATTTGACTAGCATAAAAGAATTCATGCATGCACATTAAGTCAATAAGAAAACAGGAGTTGCAACTAATAATTAAACTTAAGCACATGAATCTGTTGAAAGAAACAAGAGTATCATGAGACAAATCCAAAAACATTAGTAGTGAAACATAGTTCAATGCTAAGGTTTTTCTTACCCGGGTGAAATATCCTTGTTTTTTAGCCTGCATTTTCCTAAAACCATAATCATCAATGTTTAATTTCAATTTTGAAGTATGGAAATGAAAAACTTAAGAAAATATTGCAACTCACCAAGCAAACATTAATATCCGAACATCGGTATGATCGACTTCCAGATCTGAACAGAGGGACTCAATTCCTTCAGGTCTGCTCTGACATATATCTCGAATCAGTCACGTACAAGCAAAGACAAGTAACACGGGAAAGAAAAACGTAAAACTGCACTTGCTCCTCAAAAAGCAACCCATTATTTATGACTATGGTCATAGTCTAAAATTACAACTTACAAAAACATCAAAGTAAATGAAGATTGGAACATCTCAGCGATTACAAATTGTCATTCAATTGCTTGAAAACAGAATTTTACAAAACCTGCCTTCTATAAATGACTGTATCTGAGAACTGAGAAAATTTTGAATCATACGTAAAATTGCCTCCTCTTTGGCTTACCAGATGATAGGTTGCATACTAAAACTGATGTTCTACGTTTTACACTGGGACAATTGCACGAGATGAGGGAAATAATGGAATAGGTTCCTAGCTTCAATTATAGGGAAATTTCCAATATGGCTAACGAGAGAGAAAGAGCATGGGCATGGAAGATAGAAGAACAAAGACTGAATCCCGATATATCAATAAGACTTACAATGGAGAAACCAAAGCATCCTGGGGTAAGGATCCACTAACTCCAATCCAAATCATAAGCAAACTTTAATACAGATAGCACTTTCAATAAGATAAACCATAAATCGAAATGGAACAAACTTACTCGATCGTATCAGAGGAATTGTTCATATATGAATAGAATAATTGATCGATACGTTCCAGCTCTTTGGATGCAGCTTTACCAGAAGCTGAATGAAAACAAAGGGGAGTGCAAATTCATTAACAGCTAAATCTACTTATAAGAAAATGCAAAATCATGAAACATAATAGAAACTTCTCAGTATAATTAGAATTGATATTAATTACTAAGATTATCTGATTATGGCACATGTTTTACCTAGTAGACGTCGAGTTACAAATTCGATTGCAAAAGTGTGTGCATGTACATCTTTTTCAGATGCTATAAGTAATTTCGCTACTGTTAAATATACAGAGAAAGGAAAATTATTTTCTTAAGTTCATTAACTATCTCATTAGAATTTGTAAGTGCACAACCAATCTTATTACAACTTGAAACTTCTGCCCTAGCGATCACCTCCATTGGTTTCTAAACACACTTATGCTACGTATGTGATGCAGGAAGGTGGACTTCAAAGTTAACAAGCGCATTTCAGTTTTTTCACTCCTCAACAACTTGTTGAATTAATATTTTTCTGCTATTTTCTTGTTTTGGGTTGGGCACGTATATGTATACTGTTGCTTACTTGGGAAAGGAGATTTTCACTCTCTTTTGCCTTGTACTGAACAAATTGGATTCTACTTCTAGAGAATTAGATCATTGATCTGCTCCTCTAGCTAACTTTTTATTAAGTTTTTGCTTGCTTTGTCAAATTTTGGTATCAGAGCCCACGGTCAATTCGGGAGCTATGGCAGAAGATGGAGCTAGCAATATCCATACCAACGTGCAGAAGGCAGTGTGCAGGCCCTCTGGGCAGCCCAACTCAAATTGGAGCAAAAGGTTGATGCAATGTCTCGTGACTTGCGTTTGGTGCTTGCTACACTTTGAGGGGGGACTGAAAATCTCAGAAATGAGGGAAATAGAGCTCCGGAAGATCAAAATACTCAAATATCCCCGACGGGTCTAAGGGATCAACGGAGAACCCGAAGATACGGACAACCAACTCCGCCTGAGTTTTTTGAGTCTGATGGGGGAGAAATTCAACATCGGAGGCCAAATTGGGTAGAATCTGAGACAGATGAAGAGGTTGAGCAATGGATTATGGGTGAACCAAGGTATGTAGCTAGACCCAGAAATGCTAGAGGTCGTGAAGTTCATGGGTCTCGGGATTATCGAATCAAAATAGATATCCCTTTTTTTGATGGTCATTTCCACGTTGAAGACTTTCTGGATTGGGTGCAAACAGATGATTTTTTTTTTATTATATGGAGATTCCAAAAGAGAAACAAGTGAAAATGGTTGCTTATAAGTTGAAAGGTAGGGCGTCAGCTTGGTGGGAACAATTACAATTAGCTCGATGGCGAGAAGGGAAAGGTATGGTGAGGACATGGCAAAGGATGAAACAACTCATGAGAGCTCGTTTTCTACCAGCTGATTGAGCAAATTCTTTATCATCAATATCAGCATTGCCGGCAGAAGAATAAATCTGTAAATGAGTCTACCGAAGAATTTTACAGGTCGGGTGCTAGAAACAATTGGAATGAGACTGAGAGACAACAATTAGCAAGATATATTTAAGGACTGAAAGAAACAATTCAGGACACGTTAGAATTGAAAACAATTTGGTCACTCTCGGAAGCAGTTAATTTAGCCTATAAGGTGGAGAATCATTTTGCAAGGAGCTCTAGCATAAACACGTTTTCACGTCGGAGTAATATTGGGCAATCTCCTGAAAATACAAAATCTAACCATGCACCCCAATGGAGCTCTATTCAACATCAAAACAAACCAGCCACAGAATTTTCGAGTAGTGAAAGTAAACCTAATGGGAAACAGATAGCCACTCATCCAGCTAGAACCAATCCTTATGCGAAACTATATTCTGGAAAATGTTATAGATGTAGTTAGCCAGTACACCGGTCCAATGATTGCCCTTTGAGGAGACAAGTTAATATTGTGGATGTCGATTTTGAGTCTAAGAGTGAAGAAGATGAATACGAAGGGGCTGAAATTGTGCCAGGAGATGAGGGTGAGCCCGTGGTATGCATTTTGCAAAAGTTGCTATTATCTCCTAGACAGGAAAATAATTCTCAAAGGCATCGAAACTTTAGAACTCGTTGCACTGTTCGCAAGAAGGTTTGTGCCTCATTATTGACAGTGGAAGTAGTGAAAATGTGGTCTCAAAGGTGTTGGTCAAGGCGTTAGGTTTAACAGTTGAAAAACATTCAAATCCTTATAAGATATGATGGATAAGAAAGGGAATTGAGGTCAAAGTTACAGAAATATGTAAAGTCCCATTTTCAATTGGAAAATTCTACCAAGATGTAGTATGGAGTGATGTAGTTAAGATGGACACGTGTCATATGTTACTAGGCAGGCCATGAGAATTTGATAGTGGAGCAATACATAATGGCAGGGAGAATGTTTATTTATTTGTTTGGAAGGGTAAGAAGATAATAATGATGCCTTTAAGGGGGAAGGAGGATAAAGAAGAAAGCAGCCATGGAAAACCAATTTTACTTGATGTTTCTAAACAAATATTCAAGGCAGAAATGAAAGAAAGTAAATTGGTTGTAGCTTTGATTGTCAAGGAGTCGAAAGAAGAAGAAAATCAGCAATCTAGTGAAGTGCGAGCTATTCTGACAGAGTTTGTAGACTTGACACCAGATGAACTACCTAATGAGCTACCACCTGTGAAAGATATCCAACATCAAATAGATCTCATGCCAGGAACCAATTTGCCAAGCTTACCACACTACAAATGAGCCCTAGAGAATATGCTATTTTGCAAGAGATAGTTGACGATTTCAAGGAGAAGCAACTAGTAAGACCTAGCCTTAGTCCTTGTGTTGTGCCAGCATTATTAGTGCCTAAAAGGATGGTTCGTGGAGAATGTGTGTCGATAGTAGAGCTATTAATGGAATTACTAACAAATATCGATTTCCTATGCCGAGACTCGAGGACCTGCTGGACAAATTAGCAGGCTCTCAATTGTTTTCTAGACTTGATCTCAGGAGTGGCTACCACCAGATTCGAGTACGCCCTGGGGATGAATGGAAGACTGCTTTTAAGACTAGATGACTTTACAAGTGGCCGGTAATGCCCTTTGGCCTATGCAACGCTCCCAGCATATTTATGAGGCTAATGAATCGGGTACTTAAACCTTTTGTTGGAAAGTTTGCTGTGATTTATTTTGACGACATCTTAATTTTTAGCAAATCAGAATAAGAACATCATCAGCACTTAAGATTAGTTTTAGAGGCTTTGAGGGCAAACAAACTATATCTCAACTTGAAGAAGAGCGAATTATGTGATAGCAAGCTACTATTTTTGGGATTTGTGATAAGCAAGGATGGGATCCATGTTGATGACAAAAAGGTTCAGGCTATTAGAGATTGGCCAACACCAAAAGATATTCATGAAGTAAGGAGTTTTCATGGGCTTGCAACCTTTTACGGGAGGTTCATAAAGGGATTCAGTAGTCTTATGGCTCCTATAACTAATTGCATGAGGCACAAACAATTTAATTGGGGAGTGGATCAAGATAATAGTTTTGCTTTGATCAAAGAAAAATTGAGTTCAGCACTTGTTTTAGCCCTACTAGATTTTGATAAGCCTTTTGAGGTAGAGACAGATGCATCAATGATGGGTATTGGCGCTGTCATAGTGCAAGGAGGGAGGCCAATAGAGTATTTTAGTGAGAAACTTAATGAGGTAAGACAAAAATGGACCACATACGAGCAAGAGTTGTTTGCTATCGTTCGAGCTCTACAACATTGGGAACATTACTTACTGCAGCAGGTATTCATCCTTCATTGTGAACCACCAATCTTTGAAATTTTTGAACTCACAAAAGACGTTAAGCCGAATGCATGCCCGGTGGGTGTTATTTTTGAAAAAGTTCAATTTCGTTTTTAAGCACAAATCTTGTGCAGTGAACAAAGTGGCAGATGATTTGAGTCAAAAAGGTTCCATGCTTGCTATTGTTCAAACAGATATAACTGGTTATGAAGATCTTAAAAAACGATATCCTGAAGATGAAGATTTTGGTGGAATTTGGAAGCATTGTTCTGAAAAAGGAAAAACAGAGAACTTCAGCATTTTTAAAGGCTTTCTATTTAAAGGCAACTAACTGTGCATTCCTAATACATCTCTACGTCTGCATATTATTCACGAATTACATTCAGGGGGGTTAGCAGCTCAGGTTGGCAAGGATAAGACAATTGCATTTGTAGAAAGTCGATTCCATTAGCCAAAACTCAAGAGATGTCACCAGATTTGTGCAGAATTGTGCCATTTGTCAAACAGCTAAGGGCACTGTTCAGAACACGGGTTTATACACCCCATTACCGGTTCCAGGAACAATCTGGGAAAATTTAAGCATGGATTTTGTGTTAGGTTTACCAAAGACCAAAAAGGGGTAAATTTAATAATGGTAGATTCTCTAAAATGGCACATTTTATCTCGTGTAAGAAGACAACAGATGCAGCCAATGTAGCTTTATTGTTCTTTAGAGAAATCTTGAGATCGCATGGTACCAGGTCAATTATTTCAGATAGAGATGTGAAATTTGTCACTCATTTTTGGCGTGAACTATGGAAGAGATTTTCTACCAACCTCAGCTTAAACAATGCATACCATCATCAAACGAATGGCCAAACTGAAGTGGTTAACAGGACCTTAGCAACATGATACGGTCCATAGCTGGAGAAAGCCATAAACAGTGGGACCTAACTTTGCCTCAAGCTGAATCTGCTTTTAACAACATGGTGAACAGGTCCACAAGTCAGTACTCCTTTCTCTGTTGTTTACACTAAAGAACCGAACCACATTGTAGACTTGGTTGTACTTCCTAATTTCAAGAGCAAGCAGGCTGAGAACTTAGCTGAACAATTTGTAGAGATGCATAAGGAGATTCAACAGAGATTACTGGAAGCCAATAATAATTACAAAGCTTTTGCTGACAAGAAAAGAAGGTTCAAAGAATTCAAAGAAGGAGAACTCATGATAGTGCATTTGAGGAAGAACAGATTTCCTGCTGGGATGTATCACAAGCTTCAACAGAAGAAATTTGGGCCATTTCGCATTAAGAAGATAAATGACAATGCCTACGTCATTGATCTTCCTTGTGACTTGCAGTCGTTGCAGATCTCTCCTACTTTTAATGTCTCAGATTTATATGAATACTTCCCACCAGATGGTCCAACTTCTGAGCCGTTATCACTCGAGTCGAGTGCTTTACAAGTGGAGGAGAATATGATGTACGAAGGTGGACTTCAAAGTTAACAAGGGCATTTCAGTCTTTTCACTCCTCAACTTCTTTTTGAATTAATATTTTCCTGCTATTTTCTTGTTTTGGGTTGGGCAAGTATATGTATACTGTTGCTTACTTGGGAAAGGGGATTTTCACACTCTTTTGCTCTTATATTGAACAAATTGGATTCTACTTCTAGAGAATTGGATCATTGATCTGCTCCTCTAGATAACTTTTTATTAAGTTTTTGCTTGCTTCGTCAGTATGGTAACTTGGAATTGGAATTAAACATAACTTTACTTGGATATAATTTAGCTTTTGTTCAATAGTCCTTTCCAAGGCCCCAGTTTTACACAAGACTGTTCAACTAATTTCACAAATTTATCTATGCTTTACTTACTGCAATGAGTTCCTTCCCGAATTCTAATAACTAAACGCCCCATATAAAGATCAATTATAAACAAGAGAAACACTAACTACCAATTAAAATATTAAAGCGGGAATTTAGGCAAAATTGATTTACTTCACATAAACATCCAATATTCCAGCATCTCTGTCAAAGCATGATCCAAAAAATTAATTCAAGCGTTCAATCGAACTTCAGAACACTAATTTTGATTTCCATTTCAATTCCGATTCCAGATCATGGAATGCACGTGTCTGGATTCACAATTTTTTTCCATTTAATTTTGTTTAATTTAGTTCACTCGAAAGGAAAAAAAAAAGCACTTTTAACCTAAAATTCTGCCAACATATATTCATACAAGATAAATCAAAATGAAACCGTTCATAATTTCTTAAAACCACGAAATACAGTATAATAACTAAAAAACAAAGAATTAATATTTAAGCGCCGAAAGAATCATCAAACACGCAGTAAAAACCGAAAATGAAAGATATAATCACCAGCTCGAAACAGATCCATAGTTGATGAATTGTATGACGCGGTAGAATTTGTGGACCCTTTCTTCGATGAAGTCCGGGGCATCTTTTATTTTAAGAATCGAAAAATATAAAATCTACAGAACTCAATTTAGATAAAATAAATAAATAATAGAAATTGTTCAATACAAAGAGCCTTTGACCGAATGAAGCTTCATTGGTTGCTCGGGCGTGTCTTTTTTTCTTTTTCCTTTTTTCTAGAGAGAAGAAAAAGGTCTGAAGACGGCGTAGGATAGCACAATGTACGCTTTTCTTTGTTTGTTCATTTTGGAGTGATTTATTTAATTGTACGTTTCATTTAGGATCCGTTTCATTGTAAATGTAGAAAATGAGTAGGAAAAAAAAATGAATTTTTGAGAATTGAATTGTTTAGAAATTATTTTACTGAAAATTATAATTAATTGTGTTTAATTGGTATAATTTTTCATCATTCGTTTGACTTTATTTTGCATGAAAGTTGTGAATAAAAGTGATAATTTTTTTACCATTATATCTAGAATTTTTTTCCAATTACTTAAAAAAATCTGGAAAATCAATTCCCATCATTTTGGTGGGAATTAGTTTTCCATAAAACAAAGGAATTAGTGAGCATGTGAGCCAAAAGTGGAAAAAAATTTCCATGAAAAATAAAGTGTAAAGTGGAAGTTGAAATTTGTTTTTCATTTTTCATGAAAAATAATGGTCTGTCAAACAGGCCTTAATGATATTTAGTTGCTATCTAAATTGATAGCGTAATACCAGTGGTGCTAAATAGTACTATCTTTTTCTCGAACGTCGAGTCTAATCGAATCAGCTTAGTTCGATTCTATAATAATTTAATGTTTTAAAGTAGAGGGTTCAACAATTGGAGGTCTCATCCCCTGTTTCTAAGTACAAAATTGAATGTTAATTCTTTCAATTAAATTAGTTTCGATAAATTTTTCATGAAGCAAATTTTTATAAGTCATCAATGAAGGAGTTGGTAAAGCCATTGTATTTTTTGTTGGAAATTTTCGATTTTTGGTGTTGCTTAGTTTGATTCATCTTCATCAAGATGATACGAAAGTTATGTAAAGTTATGTTGAAAGATTTTCAAATAATGTTAATTTTGACATTATAAGATGCACCATCGAGTTTGCACGAATCAACGTATCATCTTGCAAAAGCTTTCAGTGGTGAAGTACGTAGTGGGCCAATGGAGATTGTAACTGTTGGATAGATTAATAGTTGAATTTTCCTTCAAAAGAAAGATATAATTCCTTTTTGTGTGTTTTTCCTAATGTCCAAATGGGGGTTTATCTATGTAGAGAAAAGATGAAACTGCCTCCACCATGATCCAACATTATTTTCAGTGGTAATGGGTTGTTAATACTGAATAGTTAAAAACAGTCATATTTTACTGGTTAGTTGATCCATTAAATAATTACGAAAATGATTAAAAAAATAAAAAATAATTATTTTATTTGGATCAAGAAAGCCTAAGAGCCAAGGTTCAATAAAAAACCTTTTAATATAATGCGTGAGGTGTGACTCGAACCCCCGACCTCTCACACAAATTCCAAATTTTCACCAGGGCACTTTATCTAAATTAATTATTTCTTTCACATATTATATTTATTTTATAAATATCTAACAATCCCCCACATGAAAGAAATAAGATAAATATAAATACTATTCTGGAGTACGGTAGAAATCACGCAGGCTTAGGTGTCTATCGACTATATTATATTTATATTATAAATATCTAACAGTAACAAACCAATAGATGTGGCAACGGGGCGGGAGAAACATGCTTGCCTAGTAGTGGCCGCCCCTTACATTCCAAAGTACATTTTGGTTTTGAAGAATGTATGATATAATATTAATATATTGTAGAATATATGTTTGAAAATAAAAGAGAAACAAATATATTTTGAGAATAACATAAACCAAACAAGAGTTTAGCCAACAATATTTCTTACAATGAGGAATAAATTTTAACCATTGCAAACGAAATAATCATTTTAATTTTATGTTGATTATTTTATTGGACATGCATCATGTATTATGCTGTTATGTTATTGACATTAAAATAAATTACAGCATCATAACATATTCTAATCGATATAATTATAATATTATAACATATTTTTTAAACCAATTAAAGTATTCGATATATTATAATTAAATCTTCGAATGTCATCATTCTTATTGAAGCAAAATACAACAAATCAATGTTTTCAAGTAATTATTTTACACAAAAATATAATGTTTATCCACCAAAAGGAAATTAAGGTGCATAGTGGGTCGTAGTCAATTTTTCCAGATAAAAAGGTAATTAAGTCTTTATTTAATTTTGGTTTTTTTAAAAAAAATTATTTTATATATTACGCTATCATTAAAATAATTTTACACATTGTACATTCGTCATAAAAATCGCTTATCGTAAAATCACTTCTCAATAAATAAAAATAAAAAAGCACTAAAATTATTAGAAAGTTGATTAGCCATAATTGGACCTATATTAAAAGTGGCGGCCACAATCATGGATTAAATGTACATGCACTCGCCTTAAAATTTTCGATACACTACGTTGTCAGAAAAATTGATATTTTTGTCATTGAATTATTTAAAACACGATCAACTTTTTCACCCAATCATCTTCTGTCATTCTTCATTTGTTATTGCATCCGTCAATTCTTTTTAGCAAAGTGCCATAATCCTAAAATTTTCTCGTTAACATGTTGATGATGTACACGTGTCCAATCATGAAAAATTGTATCATTTTATTTTGAATAATGCTATCTAATTAGTAATTGACGACGACAACTTTTTCAAATAACTGTTAGGTTGTCATTTGTCACGTGACCCAAATATGTATACTTTTCTAAAGTTAAGTTTACTTCCACGGTTTAGAATTGAGATATGTTTTTGTCAGGCTTCCGCGATAATCTAACAAATGTTTGGATACGTCTAACTTTTACCCACTTCAAATTTGGATTCCGCGATTACTAACTTTACGATGCGTTAACCTAATATCAAATTAGTGGATGACGTTCACGTGGAAAATCACTAGTCGACGATCGAAAATAAGATGGATACTGTGGCTGGTTCGCATTTAAAAAAAAAATGTGGTAAAGTTTTATTAGATTTAAATAATTTTGTTTAGGTAGTGAGAATGTCTACTTAATGTTTATAAAGGAGACGGGAAAAGAGATTTTGAAATGACAGATACTCGTTTTGAACTTCAAATCCGCTAGAATATTGTGTACGAAAATTGAAACTTGTAAATAATTTTAGCATATGTTACAATGGAATATGAAATCTTATATTGAGTTACTCTCAATTGATTATGTTGCTCGAAATTTTTACGTCTTACAATGGAATATTTTAACTATTTTTAAAATGGTATAATGGTAACTTTACAATTTTTATATAAACATTCAAAATATTTAAAAAAAAAAATTCGACCATCACCTCCACCACCACCACCACCACTACCACTACAACATCCTCAAATTTATCATCTCTTCCACCTATATCAATAGTCCATGCATTAAAATCCTTCTTGGAAGATCCGTCCAAGGATTGTGAGGCCTTTCGCCTGCCACTCCCTTCCGTTATTGATCGAGTTCTTTGCTTTCTCTCTCTATATCACACATAAATGTTTCAATAGTAGGCAACTGGTAGTTATCTCTGCATAGAAAGATCCACGCAAAATTAATATCAAGATTTTTTAGTGGGTATGAAGTGGTTAGGTAGCAGTTCAGACGAAATTTAAAGAGGATAGGTCTATAAAATCATTAAATCCATCATTCAATAGAAGAAATCTTAACCCATTAATGTTTATTTTCCTGAAATGAAACCCGCCGGAGTATTCACATGTGTCCTTTTGGTGGCGATTTACTGTGCTGTTGACCAATACAAGCATAGTGCAATATCGGAATTCCTGAAGTTGAGGCGTTTATGGTTGAAATACTGGTCTAGTCTGAAATTAAAAATGTTAATTTTGATGTTTTGTTTTAAATGGATTTTGAATCTTGTGAAGATTATGGTATTGCCGTATTGGTACTAAAAGATTTTGCAGTAATTTGTCCTGGGTTTGGTTGGTATGATATTTGGTGTAGTGTGTAAAGGTAACTCTTATCCATTGAGAGACTACAGTTGCGTATAAGGATGGTTATGTTATTTCCACTTTGTGCACTTAGGGGCTACGGTCGTGTATGGAAGTGTTGATTAGATAGTTTATGTGCATATGACTTTATAACTTTCAGATTATCAGCAGATAATTACATGGGGTATATTTTGATGTGATTATCCAGTATATAGTGGATTATTAGCTTTCAGCTTACATTTTCCAGCTTACAATTCAGCTTATTGATTTCAAATTATGATTTTAGCTTACTGAATTTGACTAATGTACTTATTCATCTTGTTGTATCAATTATTATTATTATTAGATATCAGTTTGAGTCTAATTTATGATTTACCACCAGCATCTTGATTTTATACGATGTTATGATACATATTTTCAAATATCAGATAATAATTCATTTCAGATTATAGAATTCAGCTTATTTAGTACAGAAATACGATTTTAACTTATAGAAATGACAGCTTTACACAGATTGTTGTTGATACTAGAATACTTATACTCGACATATTTTACCGTTGGTTATTTAGAATAAAAAGTAAGAATTTTATTATTTTAGCATGTTTCAGTTCTAAAAGAAATGATTAAAATTTAGAATCTCTTAAAGTTGTAAGAAAATAAATTAGATTTTTTAGTAAATATGTATAAATGAGAAAAGTATATGTATTTGCGAACTATCAACTCTCTGAGTTACAAACTCATATATTTTTATCATATTTTTCCTTATCAGATAATAGTTGAGTTGAACGGCATTGGAGATTGTCTATCCATCAAGATGAGTCACGCACTGTCATTAGCTGTATGACTGACATTATTAGTCTATTTAGCTCATATTTTCTTTGGGATACACATTTGTTTTATCATAGAAATTAATTTGTATATCCATATCATGAGCTCGTTGTATATTGAGTATTTTGAGCGCATTTGGGGACTTTTGATTGTAAGCCCCTGTTTGACCCTCATTTTGGGGGAAAATGTGTTTTAGAATAGATTTTTTTGGAGAATGTTGGTTAAAAATGAGCTTTGGAAAAATGAGTTTTTGGAAAAATGGAGCCCAAACAGGGGCAGTATCATATATTTCTCAAAATTACATAAAATGTAGGACCTGGCAATGCTCCTCTGACAATGCTTGATTAGAACGAATGATCTGATGGAGATCCGTGTCCATAAGTTCATACGCAATATAAACATCATTAAATGACTTCCTCTGAGGTGGAGGTATTATATCTCTGATTGCCACAACCTGAAACAAATAGAAGTTGCATCAAAAACCACCCATGTTTTTTTTTTTCCATTTCTACAGGCGGGTATATGAATTAAAAGAGAATTTCATTTGATTTTTTGTGAGGTTAATAATACAATGTTCACAATAAATCAAAGGGAAAAAAAATTGACACTCAAAGATAATTATACGGTTTTACCTCATACACATTTACTATCAGTCTATCATACAATTGAAAATTTACAACAATTCATTAACACTCCACCCCTAAAGGATAACTTTATAGCCCAGTTTGATCCCCATATTTTAAAAACTCATTTTCACTGAACTTATTTTCAACCACACATTCTCCCAATAAAATAATTTTACATGTAAACCCAAAACTTTTCCCTACTTTTAACAACATATTCTCAAAAAAATCACTATTACAAAATACATCATCAATAAAAATGAGGCTCAAACACACCATTTATTTCATCAATGTCAACAATTAATTTACACAAGCCATTCAAGAAATCATGGTTAAACTCCCTATTCTTTTTATATCTACCACAAAAAGGAAAAAACATGAAAAATTTATTTTTCCCCTCTACCACATGCCTTATAACTGTAGATAGGCCAAAAAAGGGTTCTGCTTGTCAATCAACAAAACTAATCCAGTTCTATTCATTGAAAAGTTTCACAGAGACTTAGAATAACCTTATCATAATCAGCAGAAATTTTGATAATTAAGAAACCAGCCATACAATGATAGGTGTGTTTTACAAATAAAAATCTCTTACTGATCCAGACTGTGTCAAATTTAATACTGATACCCAATCAAACCACTCTAGCGTACCAAATAATTAGGTGGGTCTCAACTGTCACCAAATCAAACTATATTCCAATTATGTCAGTTGGAAAACATGAAAATAAATTATCCTTCACATTTATATTAAATGCATCTACTTAGTGGGCCCTTGTGTATTTTATTGTAAGCATACCTCAAAGTAGAACTCAAACATATACCACAACGGCAAAAAGAATAATTTTGTGGGAAAGGAAACTTTGCGTTGAATCTTCAAAACGTGGTTATACAGCAAAGAAACAGTCTTTCTACCAGATTTAAAGTTTTATTTAGACTTAAGGTTTCACGTAGAAATGAAGTCAAATTTTGATTGTGTGCCCTTCTCGAATCTCATCCTTGAAGGGCCTATCTTGTAGAATACCTATATGATCTTCCATTTGAGGTTTTTTAAGGACACCAAAACTCAAATGGACAGAAAAATTGGAGGAAGAGAAGGGGGAAAAGATACCTTGATCTCCCTATTAAATAAGATACCAGATCATTAATTACAAAATTAAAAAATTCATTAAGTATAACCACAGCCATTCAACAATGCAATGAATCCCATTATGGCAAAACATTCAAAAAATAGTATAATACATTACTTTCAAAAGAAAATACACATTTAGAAAATTGCATCTATCCACTTGTTTAAACATGCACATGCTAGGGTATAGACACTTGCAACCCCAAATGTTCAAATTCCAATTTTTTATTGTCCATGGATTATATTAATGTAGTTGCTTCTCCTTACTAATTTATTTGTTTGCACGCTACCCTGTAAAAATTCATATAGTTTGAACTCAATAAATCAATACAGTGCATTTACTCACCAAAAATTGAATCTTTTTTCTATTTAAAACAGAATATCAAATCCTTCTTTTTGAACTTTTCACCAACAAATACAGCTCCATTGACGTGAAAAATTTAATAATAATACATATATCCACTTAAACTTCGTTTGGCACAGCGGATTAGTCCATATAAGGAATTTAGGATATTAAGGTGGATAGTTCTTTGATTTTCTCTTTCAAAGTAATGTAATTTACAATGTATTTTTTATCCGGCCTAAACCTACCTCCAACCTCCGTATTAAGGTATACGATGATAGTACAAACGTAGCTTAGTGATAAAAGAGGTAGGAGGAGGTTTTCCAAGAAGAAAATACGGGTATACCCACGTGCTTGAACATATAAATTGTGATATGCACATAAAGATTTCTTTTTGTATCAATGCTATAATAAAAAGTATTTGCTATCATCATCATCATCAAATTCCAAAATCAAGATCATTGGATACAACCATTTACTCAAGTAGTGACAAATGCCAATATGGTAACACATTGAAAGTAGAAACAGACAAAATTTGTCAAACAAAACCAGAAAAGAAAAGAACAGAAACATTCAAACAATCGTACACATAAATTCTGAACCTTAATTTCCAAAAAGAAAAGTTTCAGTTTATTTTCTATCAATTTATAAGCATAACTAATAACCCAACAGATGCTGCAAAGAAAAAATAAAAACCGGATCATGCTTTTTACCTAAGAACATCTTTCCAAGAAAATGTCTTACCTAGTAAAATAAAATGTTTGTCCAAGAAAATAATTCTTAAAAAACATATATACACACATAGTTACATGTATCTTAATAAAAGTGACTCACTAACGTTTTCATGATCCATGTGGCGAAGTAGCTTGATCTCGCGCAGGGTCCTCTTCGCGTCGATTTTGTTATCAAAAGCATTAGCTATCTTCTTAATCGCCACATACTCATTCGTCTCTGAATTCAAAGCCGAGCTAAAAAGGGAAATTTAACAAAGAACAAAAATTAATTTCAATCATAATACCAATAATGAAAAGGGGATTCCGAATTGAAATTTTACTACCATACGATGCCGTATGCTCCTTTTCCTATGGGCATGATTGGGGGTTTGTATTTGGAAGTGACCTCGAAAACGTTGCCAAAGATATTATACTGGATAAATCGCCCACCGTGGCTCAGTGTCGCCGGTATGTGCTCGGTAGGTAGCTGGCCCGGATACGGCGGTGGTGCCGCCTCTGACATCGCGGTGTCTACCGGCTGAGCTTCACCATCCATGTCTGTTCTTTTCTGTCAGTTACGATAATGAAAATGGGAAAAAGTTGAAAGAAACGCCTACTGGTTTTCTCTCTCTTCACTGTTTACACGTCTGCACCATAACTTCCTCTCTCTACATATAGTCGTGTATCTATCGATTTAGGAAAATCTGTGGGGCCCAGATACCGATTTTCCTCCCT
>CAIGRB010160689.1:0-17068 GCA_903798255.1 Fraxinus quadrangulata
CAAATATTTGACCCAAAAACATAAAAATTTAACACATACTTCACTTTAGTCCATCAACTTTCAAAATAATAAAACATATTATATAGAACAAATAATTTTTTTATTATTCTAAAATTTCGGGGTGTTAATTGTAATGCCCCGAAAATTTTAGAATATAATTTAATTATTTTACATGCTATATTTCGTTATTTTGAAAAGTTGAGAGACTAAAATGATATACGTGTTAACATCAAATTTTAGGCTAAATATTTAGATAATGTTAAAGCGACGAAAAGTATATCAATATGAGACTCGTTGGATAACTCGTAATTAATCGTGTAAATTAGGCTTGAAAAAAAGTTAATTCGGATAAGTTAGTCTCGAGATATTGAAGCTCAAAGAAATTATAATTTTTTTTTTTAAAATCAAATTGAATTTGGACAAAGATAACCACATGTATCTAAGGAATGAATGTGGATATTTTTTTTATTGATTAAATTTTATTTGAAGTCAAAAGTTGCTATCACTATCATGTATTGGGATTAGAATCACATTTTTATTGTTATAGATTTTATGTACACGTGTCATATTATGATTTGTTTATTAAAAATTTAATAAATACACTCAACCACTATATTTTTTACTATAAATAGTGTACAATTATCTCACAATTCATCACCAAAGAATTTACACAGTAGCTTTCATATAAAGCGCTATAAATTTTTAGTATATTTTTTTCAAAAGCTCGTTTGATCAATCAAGATAAGATACTTTTGTGTAAGTTGTTAGTTTCTTTATACTTTTATATGCATGAATTATCAGTGAACCTTCGGCTTCGGGTTCTTTATTAAAAGATATGAGATCCTACGGGAATATAAGATAACTTAAGATGAGTGTGTCGCTTGGTCACCGATGTATTCTATAAGAGAAGAGTGGTATGAAGTGTTTATTTTATTACATATAATTGTGTATGGAAACTACACGTATCTTACTGGATATTTTTAAATACTCACTCTCATAAAATTTTTACGGGTTAATTTGAATCGATTGGAACAGTGACGGGATGGTGAATACGACTGCCAAAAGGAATAAAAAAGATAAAATATTAAGTTTATTTTTTTTTTACTTTTAAATTATTAGTCAGTTTTATTTGTTCAACAACAATTATTTAATTTGTGGTTATGTTTGAAATTATGGATATTCCTTTTAATTTAAAGAATATTATTTTATCGTTGCGCTTTTGATACAAAAAAAATTGAATTTTTGGTAACATCCCAACTTTTTATTTAATCTGTAACGCCCCAATTTTTCAGAAACCAACAATCATTTTTATGTGCATTTGTCACATTAAACCAGAGACATTTTACTTATTTTATACTCCTGTCAGAATTTATAGCGCAACTCAAATGCATAAGGTGTCAATTTTCCAAAGGTTCGACAAGAGAGTGCACAATGATTTATGATCACCTTCAAGAATGAATTTCCATCAGTTCCTTGGCTTTTGAACATTTTGACATACATAACTAGTTTTGAGGCTGTTAACCATGGATACATACATCCTGATTGAAGCTAACCATGAAAAAAGATCTACTAAGTCTAGTTGGAACCAAAAGTGGTGCAGTGCGGAATTGGAGTTCTTGCAATAAGAATAAAGTTGAACAAACTCAAAAATTTGTAGTGAATAATTTTATTGTAATGTATTGGTTATTGAAATAGTTACAAAGTCTTTATTTATATATAAGCAAAAGAATCTCCAAATCCTAATAGTTTAAGGAAGATAACAATTAAAACCTAAAAGAAAAAGTAATAAAAACCTAAAAAAATAATAAGTCCTAAGATAAACAAGAAATAATTATGTGTCCTATTTGAGATAGAACTGTACTACATCAATTTCTCCCACTTAGAAAAAAACTTGTTCTCAAGTTTGGTTGGAAGGAAAATCTCCAAATTTTCATTGTGAGGATTCGAACTTAGCTTGGACTTGAGAAAAATCTATAGCCACTTGTTGCTGTGTTGTGGACTCGTTGAAATGACCAACATCCTTAGCAGTCAAAATATATAATTTTTTGTCAGTAGAATCTTCGAACCTATCCATCCTTCATTTCAGATTCTAGAGTGGTTAGTAACTTTGCAACCCTCTTATCATCGTCATGAGGATGCATGTAACTACCACCACAGGTGGTCATCAACCAAGAGAAAAACCTTGCTCTTATACCAATTTTGGCGTGGAAGCAAAATTGAAATCAGTGAAACAAGAATTTAGTTGAATCAACTTGAAAATTTGTAGAGAATAAGTTTATTGTAATGAATTGGCCATTGAAAAAAATTCTAAAGCCTTTGTTTATTTAGGCATAATAATCTTCTAACCCAAATAGCTTAAAAAGATAAGTATTTAGAACTTTAAAAAAAAAAAAAAGTTAAAAGCTTAAAAAGAATAAATAAACCCTAATCTAAACAAGAAAGAAAATCCTATTGCAAAAACAAATAATTCCCTGTTCTTATTTGTAAATGTAATTGTCCTACATCAAAAGGGTGTATTAAAGAACAAGTAGACAACGACAACATCAAGAGATTTTTTTAAACATAATATTTTGTATGCTAAAATGGATACAATGTATAAAGTGCAGCCAAAATAAAGAGAGAATTTTGGGTCCAATGGATGCTATTGGCTTGTCATCTCGATACAGAAAATTCCTATGAATTCCTTTTGAACTACTCCCATTGTGCGAAAATCATGTTAGAATATGTTGTTCTTTGGTCAAAATGGATCCAGTCATGGGCGTACTAGTCCTCCATGAGAATATTACATTCTTGTTAATCCTCGTTAAATCAAATGGGTGGAAGTTTTACTGAACTAAAGCTTTAAATGTCATAGTAACTAGCTCCATTAAGAGGGTAATTTTGGAGAAATGAAATAAAAATGTGAACTTGTCTATGTGGAGATCAAACAAGCAGATTCTTCGGGGAAGTAGCAGCATCCATCTTGATACAGAGAACTTCTATGAATTCCTTTTGATCTACTCCCTATATGCAAAAATAATGATAGAATTTGTTGTTCTTTGTTCAAAATGGATCCAGTTATGGGGGTAATAGTCCTCCCTGAGAATGTTAAATTCCTCTTATATCCTCAATAAATCAAAACGGTGGAAGTTTTATTGTACTAAAGCTATAAATGCCATAGTAACTACCTCCCTTAGGAGGGTAAGTTTGGAGAAGCGATAAAATTTGAATGTCTATGTGGAGATCAAACAGGCAGATTTTTTGGGGAAGGAGGGATTGCTTATTTAAAGAAAAGAAGACCCTTGGTTGGTCCTCTTGGAATGGCCAAGATTCTGAATAATGCAGTAGTTTTAATCTGGGGAAAACAGACTTTTTATTATTTATTATATTAAAAGGAATGCTTCAGACGAAAGAATCTGTCCTGAAATGTTGTAAAATCTATGTTCTTTCCATGTTTTGATTCCTTGTGGTACTATTTGCAGTGGATGGTGGATGAGGAAGAACTCCGTGTTATTCATTACACACTTGGCCCTCTAAAACCCTGGGATTGGTGGACATCTTGGCTTGTTAAACCTGTTGATGTCTGGCAGGTATATCATTTTCTTTCTCATTCCATTGTCATAAATTTAGTTTTCTGCTTTGTCGTTCCATCCACTAGTCCTTTTTATTTCCTCTCATCTTCCACAATACATCACCTAAAGCTGGTCTATTCTTTTTATCAAGTGCTCTAGATATCATTTTCTTTTTATCTCCGTTCTGTTTTACCTGTTGACATGCATATTGTTGTGTTACTGTTTTTGGCTGGGGAGGGTAAGCTGGCATCCCATGTTCCTTCTGTAGACCATCAAATTGATTTACAGAGCTGAAATTCACATTTCCACCCTTTGTATGACTTTCTTACGATTGATAAAACTGCAGGATGTTAGAATAAAGCTTGAAGAAACTCTTCCTGGGACTGGAGGTGGCAAAAATCCAAATGACAAATTGCTAGTTCTCTCTCTTTTTCTACTTCCGGTTCTGTTTTTGGTTTTCTGTTATTATCGATCTTTCCTACAGGTTAGCATATATAATTTTCTATTAATGAAAATGCTCGTTAAAAACGTCTTTAATGATTGTGCCAAACTGTTAATTGTATTACAGACAAGATCACTGCTTGATCATATTAGACACCTCTACTACATGTTGAGGTCTGGAGGAGTTGGTTATTCCTCGGTCACTTCTTTCAACTCTAACGAGCAGGTTTGTGTATTCTTCTAGTTTTTCACATAAATCATGTTTCAACACATTAAAACAAGAGCATGATTATCCTTGTCATAATCTACAATTTCATGTTCTTTTCCCTCTTTCTTTTGTGTATAAGATATGGGATGTCATTAGCCTCTACTTAAGATATGGGATGTCATTAGTCTCTATTCTGTCTTGTCTATAATATCCATTTTTATACCAGCCATGGCTATCTTTTTTTATCTACCCGTTATGATTTTCTGATTTACAAATAATATTATACAGGGGCTTTCCAACATTTCTGACAAATTTTCACATGATGTTCTACTGATACAGTTAACGAATTTGGCGTACAGCAAAGTGCCCATGTTCTTGGGTGCAATGTCAGTTGTTGTGTGTTTTACGGCTGCTATGGTGTCCCTTGTGCTTTCACTATCAATTGTCCCCCGGCAAGTAATGCCGTGGGCTGGTTTTCTCCTTGTGTACGAATGGACATTCACAATTTTCTTCTTATTGGTTGGAAGTTATCTGCATATAGTCCACCGATGGGGAAAACTTGTGGCCAATCAATCAGCGTCCCTTTCCCCACATCCTGAATCTGTTGAATATGATTCTGGAAAAGGTACATACATTTCAAGGAGTACCGAGCTTAGTATTCTTGTCATCTTCTAATGGCAGTATTAATCATAAATCTGTTTGTATTTTAGGTCATTTCCGACAGATGTCTTGTGATTTCACTACATGGTATTATGGATTAGGGGCAGCATGTCTGGCTTTGGCAACTCCTCTTTTACCTTCTGTTTCAGGGGTCACTGCTCTATTTTTAAGGTATTCTGCTGTGATTTATGCATTATCTTTTCATTGCTTGCCATGCCATACATATATTAGATTGTAGAATCAGAAACACTGCTACGCGTTATGTCTGATTTTTACCTCCTATTATGTTTGAAGACATTGAACCTGGCCATTACGCGATTAGATGATGCAGTACGCCAGTAATTTCATCTGCTTTCTTTGCGTTTGACTTGAGACCAACTCAAGTGTTATTTATTCTGTCCAAAGTGCAGATTTCCCAACGGCAAGAAGTAAATGCAAATAAAAATTTTGGAGTTCAATCTCTTATTCAATGAAATAACAGAATTTCTCGGAACACCACCACAAGAAGAAACTAAACATTATTTCCATGGAGTTTGGATTTGGCTATATAAATCATTTTGCTTGGCTTTGTTCAGTTCTTCGTTCCTCCTATTGAAATATTTAATGTGATTATATGACGTCATGTTGATTATGATCTACTTATCCCTCTTCTAACTTGTTATACTGCCTAAGTCGTCCTTCTCTTAATTATATCCACAATCATTGTCACTCACCCTCATTCTTTGGCTTATATTCTCGGTTCTTAATTTATTTATTCTGGGGGAAGTGGCACAATAGTAAATTGTATTTTAGTTTTGGACTTGGAGATTAAATGAATAACTTGCGAGAAAAGAGAAGAGATTGAATATAGATACAAAGATGACAACGAAGTCCCTACAGGTTCATTATTGAAGATTAATTCGAAAAGGCAGTGGATTTTCTAATTGCCTGATGCCTGTTAAGGACTTAAAAATATCAAAGATGTTTCGTGAGGAGAAACCCTTAATAATTTAAAATGAGAACCCCATTAATCAGTTTATGCCTTTTCTTTTCCTTTGAAGGGCTTCTTCGCGTTGGATATGAACTATGTTGATAATCTGAAATTCTGAGTATGAAGCTTTTGAGATTTTAAATCCTGTAACTTTCAAATTCCTTTGTTCTTCTTGCCATGTACCAAATAACCCAGTTGCATCTGGAATACAAGAATTCTAGGCCCAAATTGTCTGCAATAAGATGAATGACAAGGTTGAAATTCATGAAATGGTGACAAGTGAAATGGACCCATAACGTGTTGTATCTTCCATCGATTTGAAATACTTGTTGGGAATTATAATCTTGGACAGCCATTGCTCTATACATTTTGGTATAGTTGAATTGGACCAACAGGTAAGGTGCAAAAAAAAATCTGTATGTCGTACCTACTATGCTTCCAGTCCTGTAGAAAGCTCTAATGTTACATTTGCTTGAGATTAGCCACAAGAGGCTCAGTGGTGATATATTATTTGTGTTTGTGTCTACTTGATTGTATTGTCCTTGACATGCCAGGTAGTCCGCTATCCTGTCATGTCTCCTATTAATTTATTTTGTCACCTAACTTTATGGGTGTAATCTGTTTGAACAGTGAGTTCTGGAGAACAGCAAAACACATTGGTGTGCACAACAAAAAACTGAGCCTCACAATTTACTTCTTTTTAGAATTTAATTTCAATGAAACAATGCCGTTTTAAGGAATAAGAGAGTTTTTTCCATTTCATGCGAGGAACTGAGCTGATAAATGAACCAAGGTACTAGAAGCTTAGTTTGGAATCGTTTCACTGTGGCTGGTAAGAGATCTGTTTGTTAGACTAATGAGTGAAGCTAGAATTTTAGAATGAGAAGGGTTATCATGCTTCGATCACCTGTTTCTTTTTCAAATAAGCTAAAAAATATGAAAATAATACACTTCCTGTGTATTATGCATTTATTAATAAAATATTTGATTACCTTTCAAAAAAAAAAAAGGTTTAGGAAATATTTCTAAAAGTTGTTGTGGAATCTGTCAAAGCATAAAGAACCTATTCCTCGAATTGAATTAACTCGTCTGCACTGCAATAGGGAATTCTAGCATAACAATTCTGTGTACCTCAATTTTGTATTTACGGGCATAGATTTTTTGAAGTGCCGAAAAAAGCCACCTTATGTTATATCCTCTACAACGAAAAAGACAGCGAGAGATGAATTCCATGAAAAGGTGACTTGTGAACAGTCAACACCCCAATTGTAAGAATTGTTGAGAATTTGTATTAAACAAATGTGCCCTAAGTTCATTGTGGCTTTTCTAACTGACCTAAATTTGATAGTGTTGAGGTTCAGGGTTGATGTTCCTCGGCATCTTTACGCTGAGATCCATCTCTATCACAAATATCTTTTCACAATTAAAGTTTGAAAAGAATAAAGTGTCGGGGTTAAAAAATAAGGAGACCATACTTCCCTGGTGTGCTTTCATTCTGTCAAATCTGCTGTTTAAATGCATTAGAGGTTAGCCAAAAGAGATGAAATGGTATTTTCCATATGATTCCACTTAGTTGTAGTATCCTTTGGATAGATAGTAGTTACCAAACCTTGCGTGATCTTGGACATAACCCATGCACACCTAACTGCTTCAGAAGTATAGAACAACAGACTGAAGTGAAAAATAAAATTTGGGGGAATAGTCTCATTTGTTAACAAAATTTATACTTCCACCACTTGTATCTTCACACTTGTGAGATATCTTTATTTTGATATTGGCTTTCACCCTTGTTTTGTGGTTACACATTGGTGCCTTCTTTTCTACTTTGGTTGTGCCCAAGTATGGGCATATACATCTACATTTACTACAGCTACTCACGCAGAATATACGAGATTATCTCATAAAGCAGTTAACCCTAGTTTCACCTCCATTTAGGGGCTGTTATGGAATCAAGTCAAAGCTTTAAAAACCAATTGCTTGACTTTGCTCTGATCATTCCCAATCCAAGCTTGAAGTGAACAAGTAGGAACGCTCTTAGCTTTTACTTAAATTAAGCCCATGTTTGATGGCCTTTAATTCAACACTATTTTTTTCTACACTCATTTTCAACCACATTCACACAATAAAATATTCTGCACGTAAACTCAAAAACTTATTAACCACACATTATCTAAAAATTCACTATTCAAAACATTAATTTCCCCAAATAATGGCCATCAAACAGGGGCTAAGTGTTCAAGTAGGACTCAAAGGGTCCAGTCATAGATGAACAGCTGTATCATTCTATGGCATTTGAGGTCTTTCTGGATTGAACTTGATCCCTTCTATTACTTTGTTCAACTGTTAAGGTTGGGGAGGTGCCAAGTGACTCACATTCTAGTTACACCATCTACTCCCAATTTCTCCGCATGTCAAGGACTCAAGTTCAAATGACCTTCAAGCAACACATGCACAATAAGTTTAAGTTGCCTTTCCAGACTCTCAATCACTTCTGTGTATAGTTTCTTGAACTGGATCAGTGCAATACAAGAAATACCCAGTTTCTGATGTGATTCTATTTCCATGAAATTCTGTTGAATTTTGACATATTTTGAGTAGTTTAATTTGCTTGACTTGGTCTTGCATTTCTTTTTTTTTCTTTTTTTTTCCACAATTGAGTAGGTTTACATGTGGGTCTATGCTGTGTTTGCTCTAAGATTTGGCATGCATTTTTTAATTTGTCTATTACATGTTAAGTGAACAGAGCTATATTTAATTTCAGTCAATAATACATGCATACATGCTTTAACAGATTAGGTTTGATGGTAATGGGAGGCCTTATTTTGGCATCATTTATGACATATGCTGCAGAGCACCTTTCAGTTAGAACATTTACGAGGGGTTATGAAGACAGGGATGCACAAAGAACCAGGAACGTATGTTCTTTCTGTTAGTAGTAGGATACTTTTCATGTTGTTAGCTAAATGTTATCGGCAGCTATTCTTGTTTTGTCTGTAATTTGTTTTAAATATATTCTTGGAAATTTTCCATTCTAGAGCTGTTCCCTTTGAGTAGGCTGGTTGTGATTTTCTTGAGATAACAATCTTTACCGTGAGTTGTAATTTATGCTTGTTACAAGCAATTGGGTAGATTTCACCTTGAAACTGACTTCCAAGGGAGTATGCTCAATATGTTAATAAGTCAACACGTTAAGCATACAGTCTGTGCCTCCTTCATAATCGACATCTATGGCAGCCCATTTCTCAATTGGATGACTCAGCCGAAGCAGTCTTCTACTTTGTAGTCCTCTCCAGGTGCTCCATCTCGAATGAGGGTTCATCCAGGAGGGGGTGTCTGCTATAATCACAGGACTTGAGTAGAAATCAGTCTAAAAGTTGGCTTGTAAGTGAAGACTACCCGATATGCTTGTAGGTTCACAAGGCTGCCTTGGAGTCTTTCTCCGATTGATTGGAACTTGAAGTAGCTTTTATTCGGTGATTTTCTGTTTTACAATTTTTTAATCTAAAATTTGTTCTAGCTTTAAGAATGTTGTATGCAATGCTAAATTTTTAATGAATCAAATGAAAATATTCCTGCCTTTCCAGTTGCTAGAAAATTATACTATGGTTTGTTAATTTTTTAGAATGTGTTTAAACTTTTCTTCCTTCTACTGGGGAATTTTGTACTTAAATAAATAGAACTATTTCGGGTCTCATTAGAATTGAATCGAATTACACTACTCACCCCTAAATATGTCATTAGTTGATGTAAATTAACAAACCATAGTATAATTTTCTAGTTTTGGGATCCTGAAAGTTTGTGGATAGTTATGTTGAAGAGGGATTTTAAAGTTCATTGTTATTTGAATTTACATATCAAAGTTTTATTTTTAATTATTTATTGAGGTAGCACCCATTGAGGATAATAACTTTTTTTTTTTTATTATTTTAATTTGGGGAAACTTACAAAAAATACTCTTAAAATTAGGGATCTTTTAAAAAATCGTATGAAAAGATTTCAAAATTAAAAAATGCTGTGTAAAGTTAAGTTTCATTTTTTATAATTAAATATCACTTTTTTTAATTAAAAAATGACATACAATGTCACTTTTATTAAAAAATGATGTTATCACTCAAAAAGTGATAGAAATTTCAAGAAAGTGACAATAATTGAGAAAAATATGAGAAAATAAAAAAAAATGACTCAAAAAGTGATAGAAATTTTTAAAAAGTGATAGAAAATTAAAAAAAAAAAGTGACGAAATTAAAAAAAAAAAGTGATAGAAATTGAAAAAAAAAGTGACAATTTTTTTTAAAAAAAGTGATAAAAATAGTATGATGGTGATTTTCTCGTTGAATAATTAATATCTATTTTACTCTGTTAAGACTTTTTGTAGAAATTTAGAAATAGCAATAGTTTTCAATCTATTTTTTTAACCGAAAATAAGATAGCAGTAAAATTATCTATTTAACACATCGATATCATTCATGAAGGCGAACCAACCAAATTGAACCCTTGAAATTCATTGTTTACAATGCAACCTTTATAGACCATTTATGATTTTTCTTACAATTACATAGAATTTGGAATGAGAATTTTTAAATATAAAAAACAAAAACAATTTAATCGAGCAAGTCAACTTTGACACAAATCGTTTGGCATGTACAGTTCACTTTGAAAAATGTTATGAAGTGCACAAATCCAACACTATCTACTGATTCTATCTCTATCAAGTATCAACCACACTGCAATGGCTTCGAACACCACCAAAGAGGTTCTCACCTACCTCTCTCCAGTCATCAAACTATACAAAGATGGCACTGTCGAGAGGCTCATCGGTTCACCCCATATTCCTCTATTGTTGAATGACGATGCCACCAACGTAGCTTCGAAGGACAAAAACATTTCACCAGTGGTTCAAGCCAGACTATACCTCCCAACACTGACAGAACCAAACCAAAAGCTCCCAGTTTTGGTTTATTACCATGGCAGTGGATTTTGCCTCGGGTCCACTTTCACTGTCCTCGAGAATTGTTACATTAACATATTAGCAGTTGAAACAAAAGCTTTAATCGTTTTTGTTGAATACCCTTTGCCTATAGCCTATGACACCCTTTGCAACCATCCTGTGGCATATCTCCTAATGTTATAATACCCTATAAATTGGAAGTGACAAAAATTCAAAAAAGTGGTAAATAATATTTAATAGAAATCTAAATAGCATTAATTGTACGTCTCATCAAAATTTTAGAATAGATTGAGAGATGGTTGATTTTCTTCTGCATATTGTTTCTTTGTGATTATATTTCACTTCTATTAACTATCTCATCAAATTGGATTTGGAAGCACTTCGATAAAGTGACAAAAGTTCAAAAAAGTGACAGAAGTTAAAAAAAAAAAAAAAAGGTAACAAAATTAATAAAAGTGACGAAAACTAAAAAAGCAGATCATATTATAGCTTGAATTTGTATGATTTTACTATAGTCTTATGAACTATATATCACTGACAAATCAATAATTGAAATTCCTACAAGCACTACAAAAAGGCTGACATCATATTCACCCTACGGCAGGACAATAGAATCTACTCCCCAAAGAACCATAACAACACTTTACCATGGTGAGCAAATCGATTCGGATGCCCATTCTAATAAGTAATCGCGCTGAAATATTTATCTTCAAACACAATACTATAGTGCAACGAATAGTACCTAAATTAGGTCTTGTTTTGAATTTGAGTTCATCGATTACAATATGCTTTAAGACAAGCACAAACGGGACAAATATTAGAAATGCTACAAACATAGGATGACAGAACCAAAATGAATATGAAACTAACATGCTTCGTAGATTCATTTAAATTTAACACTTCAATGCAACACAAGAACATGTTTTACCATATGAAAGGTCAGATTTATCAATCCAAAGCACACATCATGCATAGTACCAAAGTTTTTGAGTTAATATCGTGACCATAACAAAAGAACTAAGAAGCGCAAGATACACGAAAAACAAACCTAATAACATGGAGTCAGCAATAGTAAATGTATAGCAACAATTTTTCATAGGAAAGAACAACATTCCTTTCTCTGACAGATTTCTAACCTACTTACCATCTCGTGGATATGGAATTGATTGCTCAATATATGCAATAGTCCCTGAAAGTAACAAAATCTCAACACAATCAAATTATCTTTCAGCTAAAGATGAAGGTTCAATCAAAGAACATATAAATATTGAACTCACAAATTTTTTTGGATAATTGGAGGTAAATCATCTTTTGGATATCACGACCAAAGAAACCAAGAAAGATCACCTAAAAGAATCGCAGTTGAATGTGTGAACGAACAACAAATGCATTGTCTTCTTCCCCTCTTTTCAAAAGCACTGATTCCCCTCTGCGTAACACACGTCTTTACCACTAGATTTACAAATAATTCCTATGCTAGCGCAAGTTCCAATTCCTTTCACACACAAGTGTTACCAAAACCCCCATCTTGTCTTTCTTCCCATCTTTAACTCATTCCATTCCTGGACCACACACCAAAAGAGGAAAACGATACAGCTGCGTCCCTTTGACAAAATGATAGAAAACAGAGGACCATCATGCCAACTTGTGGGTAATTATTGCCGCGAAGTTTTGATTAAAGACGACACTGTGATAGGAGTCACTGGGTGGCGCCGCCTCCTTATATCCGACGTCCTTGATGGGTTTTCCATCTTCTCCAGTTATGTCTTAGCATATATATTACGGGACTAAAATTTTAATTGGTTTTAGGGTATTATTCTAATTTGTTATTTTTGGAGGGTAATTACCCCATTTTAATTTTTAGTTACTATTTAGTAGTAACTAACTCTATAAAGTAATATATATCCGCTTGTGTCATGACCATTAATGAAAAAGATAATCGAACCTAATATAAACACAAAAATGATAGAAACGGGATATATTAAGGAAAATAATTCATAAATTTTCGAGTTTATTCTTTACAATTTTTATCGTTATTTATTATCTCACACCATTCTAGTCGAAGTAAAAAATATTAAGTCAAAGTTCGCTTTAATGTTGTGTTGGCATTTTAACTCGTACCTATCATTCAACCAAAGGGTCGACTGTCGAGTTCACTAAAATATACAAATTTTGTCCATACTGCCTTGTATGCGTTTGCGTTTGTGTTTGTTCGTCGGTGTGAGTTCACATTTGATATGTCCTGCACACCATAATGACTTTTTTCAATTTGAAACAAAAAATCAGCTAAGTAAATAAATCAAATTTCAATGATTTCATGATAAATGCATAGACACCTTTTCAGATTCAAAAATTACATAAATATCTCCTGAAGTTTACTTGGAGCAAAATATAGTTAAACCTCTATAAATTAAATAGCATTGGAATCAAGAAAAATCTATTGATTTACCAAATTTTAAATTATCAAAAATCTAATACATTAATTTAACAATTAATTAATAACTTAGTAACTTATCAAGGTATTCCTTATTTTCTGAAGTATTGTAAATTAGTTTGTCGCTTTACGAACTAAGAATTCTCTGTATTGTAAAATTCATGAATATAATTATTTTTCGCAAAAAGAAACTCTCGAAGCAGTGATGACATTTAACCAAGTAAAATTAAATTCATGAATATAATTATTTTTTGCCACAGTATGAGAATACCATACCAGAACTTCTTACCATGTTAAGAAAAGTCAGATATGAAGTCCAAAGTGAAAGTTGGTAGGAAATGAAGCTCATGAATTATCAAACCTATTTTTGTATAGTTCTAGTATGTTTATGTGCAAGCTCTTCGTTGGAATTGCATTTACTCAGTTTTTAGGTCTTTCTTCCATTAATACCAGCACAGCCTGAGTATGAAATGCAGACTTTCAAGTATAAAGTGGAAAGCAATTGAAATGCAATCATCACAAGAAATTTTCACAAAGAAAGGTAAGATCGATTCACAACAATTCACCATACAAGTTGCTGCTATCCACATGGAGAAGTAACAAATGCACAGAGTAATCCACAACTTATTTCCATTGTACAAATTTACAAGAAAATGATCAAGTTGGCATACAAATACCATAGATTTTCCAATAGCTGATATCCAACAATAACAAAGTGAGGTCGTGCCTTGCTTATTGAACAATTATTTCTCAGTTATCTCACCACAATCCTCAATCACAATAGTTGATTTCGTAGTTCCACTATTGGAACCTACATTCTCCATCTCCATAACCACATTGCAGCCATCCACAATGTTTCCCATCAAGCCAAGGTGTCTTCATAGTCGTGATAAAGAATTGTGATCCATTGGTATTGGGCCCAGAATTTGCATTGATAACATACCAGGTACTGTATGACTTAGCTCGAAATTCTCGTCTGGGAATTTTTCTCCATAAACGGATTCTCCACCGGTTCCATTACCCCTTGTGAAGTCTCCACCTTGACACATGAAATTTGGGATAACACGATGAAATATCGAACCCTTGTAATGTAATGGCTTCCCAGAAACCCCAATCCCTTTCTCTCCCGTGCATAGGGCTCAAAAGTTTTCAGCAGTTTTGGGAGTGGTATCTGTTGGATAAGCTTCGGGTATGGAGTGACAAACAACTCCCGAAAAGTCTTCAAAAATAACTTCCAAATTCTGTAGAAATTTCAGTAGACTAACACTAGGAAATGTACTCCAAAAGAATCTTCAAATAATGTGCAGTATGCAGAAATAATATCAAAGTCGAGGTAATTGTTGAACACTTTGTCCTTAAGTCAAATTTGTCCCGCAACGGTACCTATGATTTATGGCAATCAACTCCCAAGATACAACAACTATCTTCTTTTGTGAGTAGCACTACAACACACAAGAAACGGCGAACCAGAACTTGGTTTACGAACTCCGGTATGCAAGTGAAGAAAACCAGAATTTATGCAACAAGAATGTAAGAATTTGGTTGAGAAATTAAAGAAAATGAATGCTATATGATTGCATATCATTGATGTGAAGATTGGGACGTCCAAGGGGTCCTATATATAGAGGATGAGGGGTTGTGAATGAAATGTCTCACCCCAAACTCTGCCAAAAGTCGCACCATTCACCTGTCGCCATCGCCTCGCTTGAACGATAAAAACTGTGAGTTTTTCGCTAACCTGTCATTGGCCTTCGAGCGACAGTCTACCTATAAGCTAGCAACGGCCATTGTCAATTTTTCAGACAGCTTTCTATATTTTCTTCCAAACATTGAGCCGCAATTTCTCATTCATTCGGAATTGATTTTAAGATTCCAAATATACCACGACGATCTAATCGACGAGTAGAACATGGTGATCTATTTACTTTTGTAATTTGACCATCGAATAAAGTCCGAATATTTGACCGAAGTTGACACAAAAGTCATTTTTTCCAAGTTGGTTTTATCACTTAACCAAAATTTAATCTTTCAAACCATTTTCCAACAATCCCCCACATGAATGGAAATTTCGCGATATGCACAACAAATGCAAATGAATGTAGACTCTAACAACGAAGTTCGTGCGACAAGTTATAGCATCAAGATAGGTGGCTTGAGGCTTTGAACCTTCCTTAATTGAATACAATCTAATTTACTAGGCTAGTTGGTGAACGCGATGTCTTGAACCATTCAACCGTTCGTGTAAATTTAGGCAACTGTACCAACACCATAACTCATCTAACCATTTCGGTTCTCATGGTTATGTCCATTTTGGCCCTGAACAACTCTTGGTTTCATAAGTGCTTTCGGAGAATTAAACATCAAATTCTCGTAGAAACGGCCCAACTTCACACTTACATAGGTGATCTCCTACTTTTCTTCTTCAAGTTACAGGAATCATTAAAAAAATTTTACTTATCTTTATACATGCTTACCATAGCACTTTTACACTTTAAAATGGGAATAAGTGTTTTACCCCGAATCGTTTATTGCTTAGTTGTCCCATTCTTGGAGGTTGGGTTTCCACCATAGTGATTCTGATTCGATAGGCTTTAAGTTCATTCCCCTCGAAAGATGGTATATTTGATCTCTAGTAAGTCCTTTCATCAAAGGATCTGCCAAATTCTGTTTTGACCTAACATATTGAATAGAGATTATTCCATTCGATATCAATTTTTTAATGGTATTATGTCTCCGACGTATGTGTCGAGATTTACCATTATACATATTATTCTGTACCCTTACAATTGCCGATTGATTATCTCAATGTATGTTAATTGCTGGTACCGATTTTTCCCAACATGAAATTTCTTCAAGGAAATTACGAAGCCATTCTGCTTCTTCTCCGGCTTTATCTAAAGCAATAGACTCGGACTCCATCGTGGATCAAGCCACACATGTTTGCTTAGATGATTTTCAGGACACAACTCCACCTCCAATGGTAAACACATAACCACTGGTAGACTTTGAATCCTTCATGTCAGATATCCAATTTGCATCGGTATATTCTTCTAATACTGCAGGATATCTTGAGTAGTACAATCCATAATTGACTGTGTGTCTTAAGTATCTAAAAACTCGGTTCCACGCTTTCTAATGNTCGAGATTTACCATTATACATATTATTCTGTACCCTTACAATTGCCGATTGATTATCTCAATGTATGTTAATTGCTGGTACCGATTTTTCCCAACATGAAATTTCTTCAAGGAAATTACGAAGCCATTCTGCTTCTTCTCCGGCTTTATCTAAAGCAATAGACTCGGACTCCATCGTGGATCAAGCCACACATGTTTGCTTAGATGATTTTCAGGACACAACTCCACCTCCAATGGTAAACACATAACCACTGGTAGACTTTGAATCCTTCATGTCAGATATCCAATTTGCATCGGTATATTCTTCTAATACTGCAGGATATCTTGAGTAGTACAATCCATAATTGACTGTGTGTCTTAAGTATCTAAAAACTCGGTTCCACGCTTTCTAATGTACAGTGTTCAGATTACTTGTGAATATACTCAGTTTGTTGACTATGTACGCTATATCTGGACGTACGCAGTTACATACATCAAATTGCCTATAACGCGTGCATACTCCAATTGAGATACAGGCTCACTAGTATTCTTGGCTAGATGTACTCCCAAATCAACTGGTGTCTTAATAGGATTATCGTCATATGCTTTAAACTTCTTAAGTATAGTCTTAAGTTAATGTGATTGAGACAATGACAATCCATTGTAAGTCTTAGAGATTTTAATCCCTTATATGACGCCTACAACTCCCATTACTATCATGTCAAAATGTTACATTAGC
>CAIGRB010160717.1:1324-17634 GCA_903798255.1 Fraxinus quadrangulata
ATTCTTCGTCGAATATTTCGATGATTGGTGAATTTTATTAGGTGAGGATAACTTCATGTGTTCGAATTTCAATAAATCGATAATAAGGTTAGTTACCTGATTTTCCATTGAGATTAAAGTAAAATTTGTTACTTTTTTTGCCTAATTATATTTTAAAAGTAAGTTTGCTTTGCGAGGTCCTTTCATTTGGTTCTATAACTAGATTTCTTGAACCCTCTCAAGAGTCACATTGGGCCCCCGTGTGTCTACTTCTCTGCTTTCTTTCGTTGTCTCCAATCTGCAGTTTCTTCCGTTACTACTATACATACATACATACATACATGTCAACGTCATCTTCAACAAGAGGAGACGGTGGCAGCGGCAGCGGCGGCGGAGGAGGGCGCGGCGGCGGTGGTGAGTTTGAAGGACCATCATCCTCTCGTAGCCGTAGACGCTCAATCAATGGAGTATGGCCAGAACCTTTTGTCGAAGCTCTTGCATTTCAAGTTGCCATTGATGCCTCTACCTCTACCTCTATTGGCCGCCTTAATGCAGCCCGAGCTCTCTTCAACCTCTTTCAGGTGCACCCCTCCCCTCCCCTCCCCTTTACTGTATATATATGTATGTATGTATTCATGCATATGTGTAAGTTGAGTAATTATGTTTGATTGAACATAAAGAAATGGATTAATTTTTATTAATATGATCGTGATAAGGATGTCATTATTATGGGCATGAGCAAGAGAAAATATTTCTAAACTTGTCACTCAGCTCCATAGCACACCAGACAGGTTATTCCTAAACTCGAAAAATGTTACTGTTTCAAAAGTTTAAAGTCGAGTTTGTTTCTCTAAGTTTATCCAAATCTTTGACCAAATCAACATAAAATATAGCAATATAATATGAACATAAAAAAAATAAATTCACATACAATGAAAAGTTAAATAATTATGCATATTTGTTGTACTATTTCAAGATTTATTTTTAATTACATATTTTACAAAAATCACATTTTTTTTATAAGTTCATTTTATTTAAACTTTTATCAAAATTCATTTTTTTTAACAAATTGGAACTCTTGTCCTGAATCTCTCTCTCTCTCTCTCGCTCTCGCTCCCTATTCACTTTTAGACTTTCGAACTCGCAAGGAAATTATGTAAATTTATTCCCACGTTCAAAAAGTACGAAGTTTCCATACATAAAGTCATATTTTTAAGTTCTCCTTTTAACCAAACATATAATTATTGTGTTTGGTTTTCAGGCATCAATGGGAAAAATGTAGTAGTGTGTCATAAAAGAATTGTACATTTTTGGGCTGACTTTTCTTGAAGATAGCTCTCAGATCTTTTAATAAACATAAAAAAAAAGGGTTCTTTTGGTTCTTTGAATATTGTTTTCGCTTTCTTTGCATAAATCCCTTTTGAGCTCAGAAAATCCATTTTCTACTTTTTGACTCAACTTTCCAAATCTTTCTTTCTATATATTTGGATTCTCTATGCTTCGATAACCTAACACTCTGAAACTATTGATAGCGACCCGTGAGGAAACCCTTCGACTTTACACTGCTCTATGAGGAGTGATCTCAGCATCCAAAAAAGTAGCTTGTAATCTTGCAAGAAATAATATTTCGAAAAAATCCCAGCAGCAGAAAAATACTTGATTCCGCTTTCGTCAGATTGTACTTTCTTTTTGCTTTTTAATTTTCCTTTTTCCCGTCACACTTGATTATCTGAGATTGGACAAAACTTTTGTTTGTATGCTTGTTGGGTATTTATTTCCTCATGCGGATAGCTATGGAGTAAAGTTGTCATTTTTATATATGGATTTGTACTTTAGTAGGGATATAAATGAGGACACCAGTACAAATCTACAGGCTATACGACAGCTCGAATAATCTATACACTATTTAAGCCCACCTTACTACTCTCTTACTGCCTCGACAGTTGACACTCTCTTTATATCTATTTATCTATCTATGCATATGTCATAGAAGCAGCATAGGCTGAGCTGTCTGTCCGAATCTGCCTTGAGGAAAATCCTTTTGCTACTTATAAGCTGAAGCTTTTATTTACTTTTCACCTAAACTACACATCTCATACTATCCACAACTTATAATCTAAAAAAAAGCTTTACCAAACATCTCTATATAGGTGCATGGAAAGCATGATTTGGAACTCAGCCTCCATAAATAATGAAAATGGGCTATTGATCATTTGGGATCTAGCATGCTTGCATCAGAATTCTTGGATTTGGACATTGCTTTTGTATGGTGATCAAGTTCAGCACTCATTTTGGAGTTCCCAAGGTTGCCAAAAAAGAAATATTAGAATATTAGGAAAGTAGGTCAAAATTGAAAAAAATATATTATCCAATGTAAAGCCTTGAAAAAAGGAGTGATTGTGAAGAACTCTAGATTTTGAATATAATCATTTAGAAGGTCAAGTAATTAAAGGACTTAAATCTATTTATTTAAATGATATTTTATTATGAATTTAATATTTGAGGTGTCATGTAAATTATTATAATTTAATTGAACTTAAAAACCTCTTTGTGAGAACCTAACTAAACGTGTGTTTGAGCCACATTATTTTGAAAGAATGCATTTTGAAATAGTAGTTTCATGAAGAATGTGTGGTTGAAAAAGAAGGAAAAATTATCGATGTTATGAAAAATATTATTTTAGAATGAAAATGAAAATTTTAATATATATCAGGACTTAAAGTTATTTTTAATTATGTGTAACTTCTTATTTCTAGTACATTTTAAATTTTTTCTTGTTACTTATTTTAATGGTCAGTTAGGATTAATTTTAATACAAAAATGCCTCATTTCACTTTCGAGAAAACTGGTTTTCTAATGACAATGGGAGAAGATCTCTAGTTAAGTCTCCTAGATTAAAAGGCTGGCTGAAGAAGCCAGTTAGTTCCTAGCAATGGGAGAAGGTCTCTAGTTTAGTCTCTAATTTAGTCTTAAGCCTAACATGACTCTAATCACTTTGAATTTTTTGATGAAAAAAATGGAAGTCATTTTGGTTATAAATTGTGAGAAAACAAGCCAATAATAGCATCAAGAACAAGTTGATCAAATGTTATCCTAATATTCTTTTGCTCTTTGCTTTTGTGCGAAATTTTTTATTAAAATCCTTAGTTCCTGTTTCCTTTTGGGCTTCTCTCTTCCATAATTGATGTTAGACGTGGAATTAATTTTGTATTTACGTTTTCAAGATTGGCTATCGAAAGCTGTTCTTTTTTATTCATGCTATTCACATATGAAGGAAAATGATATCTTTATTATTATGCCGTTAGCAGGAAAATCAAGCAATTTAACATCAGACAACGAAATTAATAAGATTTTTTTGAGGAGACTTTTTTCTTACAGATAATATGCATCATCCAAACAAGTTATGAAGCTTGATTTTTGATGCGTGTTGGCTAATTTCAGGTGTGTTCTACCTGGCGAGCGGTGTCGCACTCTGAACTTCTATGGCACAACCTCACGAGGCGTATATGGAATATCAGGCATCTTCTGCGTAATACTTGGCGTGAGGAGTATATATACCGCCACCGGACAGCCAACAACTTCCGACTAGGTAGATATGTATACACAAGCCTTCCGTTTGTCCCCTCAGATATGAATAATAACAATGACGGTCTTGCATGTCGTCGCCTGGCACTATCTGACCACCACCTTGCTGCTGGATTCTCAGACGGATCCGTTCACCTATTTCACCTTCCTAGCAGGCTCCAACTCGCAACCTTCTATCCTCAGCACCGCGATCGCCTTGGTCGCTTCGCTTGTGCAGTGTCTGGAATAATCTTATCCGACACTCAACTTGTCTTTGCCACACTAGATGGTGACATTCATCTGGTAGTTATCAATGGTATCAACCCTGTGCGTAGAGTCCATCTAGGTGATGTTTTTAATGACGGTGCTTTAGTCGACTTCACGGGTTGTAACCAGAGGTGGGTTGGCCTCTACGCAGGTACTTAACAAAGATGAACATGTTTTTGTTTTATGACCTTTTTGGGGTTCCATTTTCAATAGCTTATTGCAATTTTCTACCCTTCTCCAGGTGTTCCTGGTCGTGCCTTTCACGTGTGGAACAGTGAAACTGAAGAGCTAGTCTTTGTTGGCGGTTCACTAACCGATCCAGATACAGTAATGGGCTGGCATTTGCTATACGAATTGACAGATATTATCGGTCGAGTTAGAGCAACAAGCCATGAATCTGCGGTGGCATGCACGAACATTAGGCTTATGGTCTTTGATTTACGAAATGAGGGGATAATACTAGGAGAAGAAGAATTTGATAGGAGAATAATTGTAGGTTCTTTCGACGCCAATAATGACGAATCGCTGTTAATCATGGACATGCGTGGCAGGGCAAGTGTGCGTCGGGTGGCGACTCTGGAGGAAGTATGTAGGTTCACAGTAAGAGGTGCTTCCCAGAGGGGGATTTTGGGAAGTGTCAATGGTGGATATGCCATACTGTGTGTAGGGGGAGTTATTGGGGTTTGGGAGATAGTGCATGGAGTAAATTTGTACAGTTTTGGGGAGAGAATAGGTGAATGCAATGCCATAGTTTCAGATGAAAGGCATGTGGCTGCATGTTCTGCTAAAGCCACTATTCATTTATGGGATTTTGGAGCAAACTAGAAAAGATTTTCTTGAAAAAGGGTAACTTGTTTGTTTCATATGTAGGCCAGAATTTGATGTTTCTGGGAGCAGGGTTAAGGTACCCAATGTTGAATTCCTTTTTCAGGAAGTAGTAGAAGCAAGATTAACATTTCAGAGTTAAAAGGTACCCAATTTTGAATACTTTTTCAGGAAGAAGTTGAAGCGAGATTAACATTTCACTTTGTTAAGTTTGTACTTTGTGCAGTTTGATGTTGCATATTGTAGCTTTCCGTCTCATTTGTAGCTTTCTCAGCTGTACCATTCTGTGCAGTCTTATAAATGCCAATTAATGCCATCTCTCCATGAAGAGCGTCTTGTCATATAGGCAATGCCGTTGCACACATCAATAAAACTGTTGAATTTACTATTTAAAAAACTGTACATTTGGTGATTATTTGCGTTAAGAAGGAAATTTGGCAACTAAAATGACACGTAAGCTGCCAAGTGCATGCTGCAGCCATAAGCCGTCCCCCTCTCAACTTTCTCCCGTGTAACTCACATCAGCCTAACCAGTAGTCCCTGACCTGGCTGCCACGGGCTTCAGTCCTCAGCTCCTTAGACTAAAAATAGAGGAAAATGAACTGGCTCTAAATTAAGCACCCAGCCAACATCTACTGGATCATAAACAAACTGCTAAACCATCCCCAAGGACCCTAACAGTAGAAAAGATTGAGACGAAAGATGAAAAGAAAACTACATCATTTAGGAAACAGTAAACAAAAAGAACAATTATCTGAAAAGGGAAAAAATACAGCCAGGCTAGTGAAAACAACATTGGAGATATAGTGATATACTAGGAACCAAAATGAGACAAATACCGTGGTATTTAGGAAAGTACGCCATATGTAAGATAGTTCTTGAGCATGTTTTTGAATAGACTTAGCAGTCGTGCTTTCTCCCTAAATGTTACCTTATGCATTCAAAAGAAAACTGAACGTTCCATGCCTCAATTTCACATCGTTTCTTTTGCCAACAAGGCATTATTTTCACAGTTCAAAGCCCCCAGCCTCAAACATTTTTCATTAAGTGTTTAATTTCCTCAACTTTGTCACCTAGAAAATCTGAAACTAAGAAGAATTTTTTAGCACCCATTCAACTAAGGTCGAAACACCAAATCCAGTTGCAGCTTTCTTCTTATCATTCCAAACGGGGCCAGCCAGGTCGATATGCATCCACTGAACCTTCTCATCAACGAACTGCAGAAAAAGGTATGTATCATACTTCTTGACCAGTACAGCCTAGAAAATCATCACTCAGAAAAGATGAAAAGAAATCATCACTTGTGAAAGATAAAAGATACTATACCAATGCCAGATACACAACGTCATTTCTTAGTAATGGTGAAAGATTCTGTGTATCAGGCGATTCTCCAGCATCACTAAAAGGTGGGAGAAACCTTGCCATCTCTATGTCATATCACATAGATCTCGTAAATATAGTTTTTTTTTTTGTCCAAACCAGTACTCATATTTTCCACCAAAGGTGTATTCGGTATAATTATGCATTTCAAACACTGTACATGTGATAGTTGAAACTGCATTGAAAAGTCAAAAGTTACTCCTTAGACCATTAAACTACTTTTGAACCTATTTGGTATAAGGATAACATGCTTAATTTAATTTTCTTAGGAAGCTCTTAAACAAGAAGCAAAAGAAAAAGCCTTGCCAAACAGGCACTTAGTAAGTTCGTATCTTCGCTATTTGAGGAATCTCTTATACAAAAAGCAAAAGCAAGTCAAGCTGACTTTAGTGAGTGAGCGTATATCTCCTCCATTGCTATCGGTCGGTTTTAAACGCACATGAGAATGAGGATCCAAATTACATGCATTGGCATCAATTTATTTATTTAAGTTTAGTCTGATAATTATCCTTTGATATAGAGGATTTAGCAACCTAGACATACTCTCATTTCATTTACGAAGTCTAATAATTGAATTATTCCAATGTTTTAATAGTTAAGTGAAAATCAGAATTTTCAAACGAACTATTTTATATGAAAAATTCAACAAATAAATTTCACAAAACTATTACGAAATCACGTGCAACACACGAGTTCCAAACTAGTGGTATATCTAAATGAGAAAAAATAAAGAACCGAAAATAACAAAAAATTTGTACCTGCTTCAAGAAAAGAGCAGCAGTAATTGCACCACCTTGACGGCTACCGGTGTTCACCATATCAGCAATTCCAGATTTCATGGATTCCCAATAACTCTCCTCCATAGGCATCCTCCAAAGTTTTTCCCCGCTGACCTCTGATGCTGCAAGTACCTCGTTTGCAAGATCGTCGCTTGGAGTAAAAACGCCTGTTCATTTTTTGGAAAGGAAAAATATAAGTGGATATATAAGGAAAAAATACGTGTTTTATGAAGACTTGAAACTCTTCACCTCGAGCACTGGACCTAATTTTAATTCAACAAGAACCAAAAATCTGATCAAAATTTGCACCCTAGAACTTGTGGTAAGTAGTCTACGAACTCACCTTTGGTTATTATAAGATATTAAATCATCTCTTATTATTTTCTATCATTTTTAAATCTCTCAGGTGCCTGCTTCATATTATTTTCACGGCAAATCTTCACACCAATATAACCATAAGAAAATTAACAATACCAGCAATAGATGGTCCAAGAGCAACTCTACAGGCCCCGGTCAAAGTAGCCAGATCAACTATCTGCACAAAGGAAACCATAAGAAAATTAAAACACGTGTATTTTTAGTAGTCTTCAGGAAGGAAACCCGTGCCTAGAATACATGGGATAAGACGCAAAGGAAAAAAAACCCACGAAATAAGATTTTCTCAAAGATAAGGTGCTGACTATATGCATTTATGTATACCTTCTCTACACCTTGGTTACAAGCATATACCAAAGCATCTGCAAGTGTTAGTCTACCTTCAGCATCAGTATTGTTTACCTACGAAAGAAACTGAATCTTTAAGATGAAATAGCTGGACATAAATGCAAAAGTGATGTGATGAGCAAGACTAATGCCCAAGTAAAGAGAAAAATCTCCCACCAGAGCATTTGAAAAAGAACTATGTAGCCTGGATTCAAATTCGATGATCAGGCAGAAGTCAGGATCCAAGAGTTGGACATGTAAATTTTTGAATTGANTAGATGGAATATAGTGCATTTTCAGAAAAGAATGTATATTGTAATGGAAATTGATTCAAGAGGAGGCACATCTAAATAATAAATGTAAGTGCAAACGAGTCAAATAAAGACCCATTTCTAAAGTAACATGCAAGAGCTCCGCAAGATTACCAGAGGTCTCAACATTGAAGTTAAAAACAGATACATTGTCTAGATAGTAGATACATCTAATTTCAGCTATTGCTATCCATTTTGTTTTTGGGTAAGTCTGTTTCTTCAATTAATCAGATAAGAAGAAAAATTATGTAACAAATTGAATACATCCTTTGAGACAGAAAGCATAATATATAGAAGAAAAGTAAGCGCAAAATTCTGCAGAAAACTGTATAAAGTAAATGGTGACCCAGCCATGATCTGAAGACTAAAGCCTTCAAAATGAAGAACTAACCTCAATTGTCTTTCCATTTGAAGCCGTGACAATGTCTCCTGGCCTCATACCAGTTCCACTTATCATATTCTCACAGGCTGCAACAATGAAATGAACCTATATGTACATGAACAATTATTATGTTATTATCATTCATCACTAAATCCTTAGGAAAAAGATTAGTAGATGTTCCTGCTTAACAGGATATAGAGGAGAAAACAGAACTAGGAAAAAAAATATAAAATTGAAAACAAATCTAATCATACAACAAGGACATTATCCACTAAAAAAATACACCACCAAGAAATGACTTACCTCTACCCCAGCAGGCTTGATTTGACCAAGAGCTTTAGCTGCACCGAGAACTGCTGCTGATCCTCCCACATCAAATTTCATAAGCTCAATTAAACAACCTGGTCCTGTCTTGATATTGTAGCCGCCGCTGAAACGTAAAAGGCACAAACAAAATAAACAGCCCAAACAAGTAGAGAAAATATTCAATTTCAGCTGTATCTCTAAGACCACGCTTTTCCCCTTCTCTCTTAATAATCCAAAAGTAGCACCATTTGTTCACTAGAAGAAACTTATACAAACCTGTCAAATGTCAACCCCTTTCCAACTAAGGCCAGCTTGGTCTTGACTTCTCCACCTGGAGGCTTGTAACATAAATGAATGAAATGGGGAGGATTGGCAGATGCCGCTGCAACAGCTAGATAGGAACCCATTTTCAGTTCTTTGCACTGCTCTACATCCAAGATTGTTGCAGAAAGAACATCACTGTACAGAGAAGCAATCATTTTGGCCTTCTCCGCCAGTACAGCTGCAATACAGAAGTAAACAAAATTAAATAGTGAAAGAGAATCTTACCCAATAAAAGCACCATGAAATTTAGAGAAATATACTTTATCTAAGAGCCAGAGGAAGTAAGTTCATAAAACCGTTGATTCTGAACATCACAAGCAACAATTCACAATATTTATCCCTTCAAAGGTAAAGCAGAAAAGCTAAGCGCTAAAGGAATAAGAAAGACGGTGCAGGATTTCAAACCAGGGGTGAGAACATTAGCAGGTGCATTCACAAGCTCTTTCCCAAAAATTATCCCAGCACACACATCTTCAGAATATTTCAGTTTCTTTTCTATCTCAGGTCCAGTTCCAAGACCGAGAATGTCCACTGATTTCAGAGATGGTTTCTTTGACTCTGACTTAAACCTATTATCTTCATAAGTCCCCAACACAGATCCTGTTGTATCGAAATATTAGGCCAAGCTTAACGCCAAAATTTAAAAAACAGCAGAAATTGAAGGTCGACTTTTATGACCCAAAGTATCAAGAGAACAAGTACCAGTTGCTATTGCTGAAACTGTGCTTAGCTTTGTTTCAGCAGAGATCCCTTCGGGAGAAGCAAGTGTGATGGCAACATTACTTGCCAGAGAAGACTTAGCTGCTGTAGCAACAGCCTCACCAAGACTACGATAAGCAGTTGTTGGGTTAGCTGCGGATCCAAGCCCAACCAAACCTACCCTTTTCGAACCAAGTCCAGGAAGCCTAAGAATTGTTGATTGTCCAGCTTTTCCGGTAAAATCCTCCTCAGCTGTGGCTTCAGACAAAGAACCACCTAAATGGAAATCTAGGTTTTGCAATATGGAATTCTTGAACTTCGAATTTTCATCTTTGGCCATGTCCTTCTCTGTAACACCTACTGCAAGGATGCCTCCTTTCCATTCCACCAAATCAATTTCTTTAGCCGCAAACGAGATCTTCAGACATTCCAAATATAAATATCAGAATTAGTCACAATACAACCATTAATTTCTTAAAATGAACGGATAGACAAAACATCCACTTGCACACATATATAGAAACACAAATAAAATTCGTGCCAGAACACACTTACATATATGATTTGCTTGGAAATGAACAATAAGCCGCACACTTGCACAAATGATTTGCTTGAAAATGGGCAATAAGATCGAAATATGAACTCGTAACAGAATATCACAAAGAAAACCTTACAAATTATAAGGGATGCGGATGGAAGTACAAAAGTTAAAAATCTTTACTTTACAGCAAGAACTCGAAGGCACCAACTTGATAGAATTATTAAACAGAACGAGATTAAACGTCGAATATGCAGAGACATAATTCAAAGAAATCAATCAAGACTCCAAAAGCCAAGATCTCATCGAATAGATAAGTTAAATGTATACAAATGTAAACTATAAATCCTATAACTATTAACTAACTAGACTTGTATGCAAACTCCATAAGCCTATCAAATATGAACTCCAAAAAATATCCAAAGTAACACCGACAAACAACCATTAATAAAAACAAAAATAAGCCAATAGATGTAATCGTGAAAGGTACCTTAGGGACGTCGATTTGATTAGGGTGAGTAAGGCCAAGTGTAGCCCGAGCAATTGAGTGAGCCATGCGCCTTGTTCTTTTGGAACAGATGGATGTAGCTGTAGAAATACCCCAAATGGGTCCCAATCGCAATTTAGTGAAAACTGAGGAAGAAGAAGCAGAAGTTGAAGTTGAAGTTGAAGTTGAATCGAGGAGGGTTAGCGATGACACTCTAATGGCGGCCATTGTAACGTGCGTCAGCCGTTATGTATTTATAGTAGTAGAATGAAGGTAGATAATATTATATTATAACTATAAAAAGACAAAAGTTTGGCAAGAGAGTGTTAGATAAATGGATTTGGATTGGGTTTCAGGGAAGATGGACCCACACCCTAATACTGCCCATTTGGAGACTTGACTATACAATAAAATTTTAATTTTAATCTAATTCGCACTGAACCCCCGGGACATAGCTCAGTAATGTAAAGGATAAGAGTGAGGTAGTCTCTGTTGAGAGTTCGATTCCTGCCTTTTACAAAGTTTGGAATTGGACTCTTTGTGGGCACCAGTATGACAGCTCTTGTACCCTGGCCTGTTGAGGCACATCCCGCGATTTACCTCCTCCACAATGCTCTAGGGACGGGGCAGTGGGGGACCCTCAAAGTTGGGGTTTAACCTCATTTTTCATTTCTACCACACATTCTCTAAATAAAATAATATTTCATTCAAATCAAAAACTTTTCATCACTTTTTCACTATACATTCTCACATCAATCACTATTCTAAAATTTTTATTCTCCTCAAAACTAGATTCAAACACATCCTAAATATGTTTATACTTTGTATAATACTACAACAACAAATTTATGGTTTCTAATTGATTCATGCTCTTACCAATTACATTATTGTAGATTGTGTGAAAATAATCTAATATCTTATTTTATATTCGAAAATTTTATAATTATATAAAAAAGACACCTAATATTATGATCATCATACGACAAGATATACAATATCAAATCCTCTCGGATGATGTAACCTAGGGTGAGCACGATGAGTGGTTGGTTTAGTTTTCAAGCCAACTTGTAATTGAACTGTATATCTCGATTTCTTGAATCACCAACCTAAATTGACACGAATTTGGATATATATTTTAGTCAATCCAAACTAAACATGCTCGATTCGGATGATTTAGTTGATTAATTGACTTTGCTTAGCAAAATTCTCAATTTCGTTTTGATTCTGGAGCACTATCATATCCGCACACGACCCACAAAATTATCTTCTCAAATGTTACCTGAGATTTGCTTAAAGGACTTTGTTAGGGGTACATAAATTTTCACATAATGGTTCACATAATTATATGTGGCACATATCCAACCTTTAATTCAAATCTCACACTTTCACATCAACTATCGGATGATTGCCACATCACATTATGTACCCCTCTATGTACATAAATTATGTACAACAAGCATTATCCTTGCTTAAATATACAAATAATATTGTGATTCAATATTGCATAATGAATAATTTTTTCTGCACTCACAGACGAAAATATAAGATAATCAATGAAAGTTTGAAAATAAAAATGTAACAAAAAATAATTAGGATACAAGTAAAATAATAAATAAAGATGGAGGACCTTTAGTATAATTACCTCTTTTTACAAAGGTGGTGGCAAAATGAAAACGGTGGCGATAATCTCTTCTACATTTCAGCAAACCCTAGCGGCAGCTCCTCTGTACTAGTAGCTGATTATAAAGATTTCGATAAACAATCTGAATTATTTTGAAGATGGTGGGTGCGAATTTGAAAGCAGAGGCGATGAATCTGATGGAGAAAAGGAGTGGAATTGAGACGGAGATGAATATTATCATCCAGCGCCTCTGCCAGCCCGGCGGCCCTGGCCTCTCTGGTAACCTCCTTGATTCTGAGGTAATTCCATATTTTATCCTTTAATTCTTTTCTCTCTCTGTGTGTAGTTTCTTTATTTATGTTTTGTATTGAGATTTTCAGAATTCAACTATACAGGTTGAGTGATTTGTGTTGGGTAATTTGTGGGTGTGCAGGGGTTTCCCAGGGCGGATATTGATATTCCGGCTGTACGAGCGGATCGCCAAAGGCTTTCTGGTAGTTTACTAATTATCCCTTCTTTCTATTCCATTAAAGGAAATGAAGGAAAAATGATTCTTGAACAAAAGTGATGCTTTTTACAACTATTGTAAACATAAATATATCTGTGCACGAGTTTGTGAGAAAATATTTAACTCGTTCATCAACAGAACCGTATTGCATCCGTTCCTATAACACTGCATTTTTTTGGACATAGAAAGAAAATACCTAAATACCATATTGCTTACTTCTCACAATGTTTGTGAAGTAGAGTTTCATCAATGAGCAACTTGGGAATTTAGGTATTTTCTCTCTGTGAAAAAATGCAGCTTTATAGGAAGAAAGCAATACGGTTCTATTGATGAACGAGTCAAATATTTTCTCACAAACTCGTGTACAGATATATGTATGTTCTGTTTCTGCTCAGATACAATAGTTGTAAAAAGCATAACTTTTGTTCGAAGAATCATTTTTCCTTCTTTTTTGTCGGCATGGATTTTCACACTGGCATAATTTCATCATCTCCCTGTGTGCTTTTTATAAATTCCTCTTGTTCACATGGTAATATGTGAAACAAGAGGCATTAGTTGCTTTAGTTATCTAAATAATCCACATATATGTATATATGAAAACTCTCTAGTATTGTTCATAAATTGTCATCTTGAATGCATGTGATCATTTACATACATAAATTTAGAAATGCATTGAAAATCTGACTGTTGCAGCAAATACCAGAACTGTATGCAAGCCCATGTTTTTGCTCACTTTGTTGTTGTTGCTACTTCAGAGCTGCGTAATGATTACGAGGATATTACAGAGAAAATAAATCAAAAAATTCAAGTTTTACATTCTGCTAAGCTTGCACCAATTAGTGATTCCGTTGAAGTTCCAGGTGAGCAATTCAGAAATTAATTTTACACTGATTGTACTTATTTGTTACATGCATGACAAATAATAGAGGCTCATGATTTATTGTTTGCCTCACCAAATATTCCTCTACAAAGTAATTTCCGGTCTTAAGATGAGAATTGATATTTCTATATCTGCCATTTTTTTGTGTTTGTGGTTTCTCTATTGATAGAATTTCTCTTACCACTTTATTTTGATTTCTCTATGAATATGAGCTTTCTGAATCTAAATCTTGAATGTAGTTTGTCTGTCCTGTGTACATCATACTATCTGGTTCTAGGGTAGTTTTCTGCTGTTCCAGTTCTATTAATAGGGAGACTGATCCTTGTGTTCGCTTTTGAAGCTCATGGTTCGTTGAAATCATGTGGCTTGTTCAGATTTTTGCTAGTTTCACTTGTACACCAGTGGAGTTGGACTTTGATTGCTTATGAATTGAGACGTGTAAAATACAGTTTATGGCTCTATCATCACCTATTTATGATCTGGTTTTTCAATTTTACAATGAATTAGTTTAACACACTATTTTATGCAAAAGTTACTTAAAGCATTATCTTCATTTCTCAAGGTGTGATTGCAGGATTAAATGCTCAAGAAGGCATTGTTAATCTGGGCACATCTTCTTCTTTTGGAAATCCTGTTGCTGGAGGTAGTAACAGTATGGACGTGGATGTAGTTGTTAGCACTAGCAGACCCTTCGCAATGGTTGATGAAATTACTGAGGGGTCTCCAGCCGCAGAAGATGGCTTACAGCTTGGAGATCAGATTGTAAAATTTGGGAATGTGGAAATAGGTGAGAACTTGTTACAGAGGCTTGCTGCTGAAGCTCAGAGAAATCAAGGCCATTCAATACCTGTGGTGGTTATGAGGCAAGGAGCTTCGATAAATTTGACTGTGAAACCCAGATCTTGGTCAGGTCGCGGCCTATTGGGGTACGTTACACTTTCATTTTATTTATTTATTTATTTTGCTCTTGTTTAAAATCATCTTTCAATTAGTCAATAAATTTCTATGCTCCATGCTCCATGCTCCATGCTTGATACATTCTATATGACTTCTCGAGGATAGTTTCAAAACATTATTTCTCAATTATAATATGACACCAAATGCGTTCTATATGATGACCAAGTGTCATGAAATGGACAGCATTTCTCATGTTTCTAATATCATTTTTATCATTTGATTTTATGAATTGTCTTCCTTATCATTAGAGTGAGAGTGAGATATATACATAAAAATAGTGAAATCCATTCTGGTTGATCAATCATAGGCAGCTCTCATCAACACGCGCTTTGATGCACTTGTGTCTATATATATACTGAAGCCTGCGTGTACTTGTAACCATATGAATCATATTTCAACTGGTGTGTCAAACTCTTGCACTGATTTTTATTTATTTTTTATTGTCCTCAATGGGGTTAAATTTCTGTTGTTTTTACTATTATTAAATCCAGTTAACTCTCGAATATTTGGATTTTTTCTTGCAGATGTCATTTCCGAATCTTGTAATGACTTATTTGCGCATGCCCTGATCCGACTAACTTGCCAAGTCGAAGCTGATATAAAAAGATGGGACTTTTCTGTTTTGTTTGCACGGCAAATGTTTTGTCATTGAAAAGAACTTCAGAATGAGAGTCTTGTAAGGGATATGTTCATGGATCATAAATTTGCTGAAGTTTAGTTTCGTTTCAACTATTCTCAAGCAATCTCGAGCTAAACATTTACAGTATCTTCGACTTAAATATACCTTTTCGACTTCACCTTCCATATTCTGTCACACGATTTATAGTGCAAATGACTTTTTTTTTTTGATGAAATTTCAAAGAATTGTATCCTACTTAATCCACCGTAATATTACCGATCCAATTTTATGTGAAAATTGTAATTCAATCTGCGCCAAACAAGTGCCATTGCCATAATTTTCATTCATATCTAAAATCTTTAAGCATTTTAATAGTAAATGCTATGTTTGGTGCAAATATATGAAGAGAATCACAGATCTAATATGTTTATCAAAACCAATTTTGAAGGAATGAGTTCATTTGGATTAAAAGACAAACATGAGTAGAACATGGTTTCTTGAAAATATAATGCCCTGAAGGCTAGAAGGGAAGAGAAAATTCCATTTCATTTTAAATCCAAAAGGCACAAAAATGTGCTAGTTGAAGATGATCATTTCTAGAAGTTTTATTACTGTGCACTCTTACCAGTTCTGGAAAACCGAAGTTCAAATAAGATCAAGCCTTCATCAAGTAAAAGAAAAGAAATCTGTCCCTAAAATTCAAAGAATTTCAGTCTTCAACAAATCAAGTAGGGGTTGACGTCGGTTGTTCAATCCGAGCATTTTAAGAACCGAAACCACACATTAAACTTATTAGACACTTCTGTGTACTAGCTAAAGCGTTACGTATGTCTTGTGGGGATCATATTCACTCCGATAATCTAGTAGGTAAACTTGAAGTAGAAAGAGACAATTGTGTTTTGTTGATTTGCTGCTTGAAGAATTTTTTTATTAAAAAAGATTGAAATCGCGGTATTTATTTCACTCAAGATTGAATCTCTCTATCAAATGTTTTGCCAGTGGCTTCAATGGGTATTCACGTATGCCAAAGCATTTGTAAATGGAACCATTTGGTTCCGATTTGGGAAGGCTCGACTCCAATTAAAAAGCCCACCCTTAGTGACGAATCAACCCCCCCCCCCCCCCCCCCCCCCCCCCCCCCCCCCCCCCCCCCCCCCCCCCCCCCCCCCCCCCCCCCCACTT
>CAIGRB010160717.1:18561-43457 GCA_903798255.1 Fraxinus quadrangulata
TAAACTTCCAATATATTTTAAAAAGGATCAATTCAATTTCCCGTAATTTTTGAAACCAAATCGGGCAATTTCGTTCCTGATCAATTCTAGTTAAAATGCCGACCCCAAAAATCAAGCATTGAAGTCCAAGAATCACGCCAACTCTCTTTCAACAATCAAATTGATAATCAAAATAACGTGCATAAATATAGTTAATCCACTATACACCAATGTAAATAATAACCAAAATTTTCGTACGACTATTTACATTAATAACCAAAATTTTCGTTGAATTATTTACTCATGAACAATAACTAACTTAAGCATCAGAGTAGCATCGAATATCGATTAGTGCCCCCATCTTGCAGGCAACATCTGGTTGTTTTGCAACTCTTTAACATAACATAACAATGAAACATAGCAACTTCATACTTTTCAATTGAATCATAATTCTGTTATCATCAATCTTACATAACAAATTTAGACAGCATTCATACAAAAATATACTCTCTAGCCAAAATTAAGCCCCCTTTAACCTCTCACTCTTCCAGTCTCTTTCGCAAGAAATAGGAAGAACACAGGGAAGAGGGAGAAAAAGATGCATTAGAGGGGTGAAAGGGGAACAAGCCATTGTAACGACTCCCTCCCTAAGCTCCCCAAATCAAATTACTATATATAAATTTATGTAATCGATAAATCAGGCTCTCTCAGCAGGAAGAGATGGCATTTGTCGACCATTCCATCATATCCTAAAGGGTTGATTTCCAGAGCTCCTTCTGTCGAGCTTCACTTTCTTTCTTTTTGCATTTTTTGTTGCAATTTCTTGGAATAGATTTGGTCCATCGAAGCTTAATTTGGAGCTCCTGACCTTCTTCCTTTTCCCGTGGTCATATTCTTCATCCCTGTTGATAGAAATGGGTGCCATGAATAAATTAAACAGATATATTTCTGGGGAATTTATCAGAAGCAAGGAAAATGTCAAGGATTATGATAGCCTACGTTGCGCCAAACAATTTAAATTCCACGTAGCAACCTTCACTTGAATTCCAAAACATTATTAAGGTAAGTAAATGAGAAGATAAGCACCCCCAGGCAAACTATGATTGAATGTGGGAATACACAATTGAACTATTGACCAACTCGAAGTTGCAGACTTCTAATTCAAAACAGGCTAAATTGATCATTTTGTATCCTATTTCAAGCTAATATTATTCCCTTCATAAAAATAACAAAGAGTAATATAGACAAAAAAAAAATTCTTCACCCAATTCCAGTTTTATTGATGCCGATGATGGAAATTATTACTTCCATTCAGTAGTAAAGGGATTACACGCTGTATGGGTATTTTTTAAAAAGAATGTGATGAATTAAGAGTTGGGCTCCCGATTACAATGAACCAGCGCACATATTTTCTTTCATCAAATCATATTCAAAAATCTATGTACTATTTTGATTTTGCTACAATGGACACTTACCATTCATCCCCGATGTAACCAATGCGTACAGTGTCCAGTCCCTTTGATTCTGTTATCCCTGATGGAGGAATGTCTATGTCGTCCCAGCGTGCAACTGCTCTCAGGCAAACAAAAATAAAAAGAAAATCAATTATTGGTTATTGGTGATTCCTGCAGTTTCAAAATCACAAGATAACCACAAGAGACTTGTAGGATACTTGCTATAAACAGTAACTACTAACCAGTTGTTTCCTCTAATCCTCTGGTGAGCATGTTCATTATCCCATTCTCTGTCAATTTTTTTCTGTTATCTCCAGAACAATTGAATCCTTGGGCAGTAGACTGCTTCCCATCTGAGGTAGATTGTAGACCCTTTTGCAGTTGCTTGTCAGTTGAAAGCACAGCTTCATTCTGACCAACTCTCATTATAAACTCATCATTGCTAGCACCCCTTGATATGTTACCATTGTCAGTAAAATTTTGCACACCTAACTTTTTAGAGCCACAATCAGCTTCCTTCCTTTTAGAGAGCGTAAAATGTCCAATGGATACAGATAATGATTGGTCAGAAGTTGATGGTCCCATATCTGATGATAGGTTATTCCCATCCGACAAATGCTCTTGACCAGCATTCTTATTCTGCAGAGAGAGATGTTTTCTCCGCTTGCGTTTCTTCTTTTGCAGGCGAAAGGAAGCACCAAATATGATGTTAGAGCTGAGTTGCATGTTGGCAACCTGATACCTGAAGCGCCTGCTTTCGACTTTGTATGGGGACTTTTTCTTATTTGCTTTCCTGATCGACAAGTACTCAGAGGTGACTGGTAGCCCAGATAATGATTCAGATTCAATGCCTATCATTCTCCGCCTAATATCATGAACTTCTGTAGCAACTGAATCACAACGCTTCCCATGAGAACCCCCAACCTAGATATATAATATTGTTAGTCTACTCTGGAGGAGAGAATGAACACATGACTTCAGCATAAAAATGATTTGTGAAAGACGAGGCTTCTACCTGACACCCTTTAATGCTGATTTGCTTTGATGACTTCACACAGCTAATTTTCTTTGATGCTTCCTCAGGTGTTTCCAGGGACATAGCCTTGCTGTCACACTTAAACTGTAAAAAGAGGGTACAAAGAGGGTAAGTAAGGACATAACAGTGTCTGCAAGAAAAGAGGGAAAATTTGTGTTGAGTAAAGAATAAAAGGGAAGACGGTCATGTCATACTCGACTAATACGACCAATTACCGTTTCAGATTTAGTGTCACTTGTATTGCACACATTTCCAGATACTGCAAATGCACTGCTATTTGATGGCTTGTTGACTGGGTTGCTTAGATCTTCCTTGCCACTTGTGTCCTGATTGGATGGTATGACAGCAGAATCACTCATTTCTTTCTTGTCAATAGAATCCAGGTGTCCATTGCAGTCAGATGGTACCATACTAGATTCATTCAAATCCTTATGGAGACAGCTGCCCATATTGTAGACAGCTGAAGAAACTTCACATGCTAGATGGTTTCCAGCTATTGTATTCACACCAGAAAAGCCCTTTACCGAATCCTTAGCTGATGGAACTACCGATAAAGGTTCTGACGAAGGACACGAGCACTCAATAGCCATTGAGCCATTTACTTTTTGAAAAGAGCTCTCTATCATTGGAGTCTTCTTCGTAGTATTGGTGTTCAGTGAATCTCTATGTGCTACAGTTTTCGAAATTGCTACCTTTCCCAAGGCATTCATGACCACATTTTCTTTCTGGACGACATCAGGTTTCTTGGAAGCAAAATTTCTCCTATCCCTAACATAAAATAACATGTATGCCTTCTGCTGAAGAACTTTCCTTTCATTAACCTGGACAACCTGTTAAATGCCATAGTTACTCAATGAGAAAGTCATTGAGTGGAACAGAAAAGGTTCATAAAACGTAATATTCACAAGCTGGAGAAGATTCTAAACCATTATGTATCATGGATAAAAATGAAGCTCATCAAGACATGAATGTAACTTGAACGAACATAAATGTTGGATAAAACAGCAAATATTATTTTCTTTTACCTGATTGTCATCAAGAGAATACCACATGCCACTTGATGTGCGAACAAAGCAGTAGTAGTGGCCAGAATGAGTACTCCAACCAGCATGAACCAGAACACCATATAGTGTGTATTTTAGATCCCCATCCTGCAATGTATTGGAAGAATAATTATTAAATTGAAGAGAACAAGGAAAGTAAACTCAAGCAACTAACGGGTGTCAAGCAGGATCTCAAATAAGTACCACCAGTCATGAAGGATTTATTTAGCATAGAGGACAGTATATTTACTGGAAACACTTATTTTGCATTCATTACAGAACCCTGAAAAACTAGGATGGTTTTTATTACCAGATGAACAGAAGTATTACTAAAAGAAGTCAATTTGTATTTCAGCTACAAGCAATGGTAGAATATTGACTCAAAACAGCCTACTCAAATCCAAATTTTAACCCAAGGTTCCAAAGTGTACCAACAAAATCATACTTACAGCTTTTCAACACAAGTCACCATTCAACAACAAACTAGACCTTAACTCCAATAAATTTGTAGTTTACATGAATCCCTCTCCATCCAATCCAAAGCCTCATTTACGTAAAAATCCACAGAAATCATCATTCGGGAATGCAATAGCACAGGTCCAGCAAGCTAGCCAATGTCCATAGCTGTCATTTCCTCAGATTCTGGAACCCTCTCTCAGGTTTATATTTTGCTACCATATCAGATTGTGTTAAGTTTGGTCTTTCACAGCCACTTCTTAATAGTTTTATTGGGATGTGATCACTCTTATTAAAGAAAGCTTCCTTAGAATGAAGCCTCAACGTGAGGCACACCTCAATACATAAACTCTGGGCACGTTTTAGAACACTATTGTTCTGTATAACCCCTTTTACCATACCATTTCCAATCACATGAAATCTCTTATGCACTTCTCCATTTCATCAACACCAATGTAATCATATGTTTAATAAAATTTTAGAATGCATGTAGTTAATTTTATTCTCAAAAACTGATGCCGAAGCAATGAGATCACACCAAGAACGTGTAAACCAAGTTAAATTTGAGAGGATGGCCAAAATAGCACAGAGCTACTGTTCAGGAGACATAACACTGTAAATGTTTTCACCCCATATTCTATTCTTCCATTTTAATTTTGAACTCTGAAATTCTACGGACGCATCCTTTCTCCAAATTTTTCAATCAATGAAGTATTTTGGTGGAGATTAAATCACATATCCAAAGTAAATGACTGAAGAAATTTTTACTAAGGGCATATGAATCAAATAAAAATTGGAATCTCAAATAACTAACTACATAGAACTTACATAGGGACCAGTTACGAAAGGTTTCAAGTCCAAAGTAGGGCCAAACTCAATTTTCTTGTCAATTTTTTGACCTGGTACATGTGAACCAAACCGCTTCAGGTGAATTGTGAGGACTTTGGGTGCCTTATATATTGTGAGCTGCTTGAGAGCCTTAACTTTCTGTTTGCATTTCTCACACTGGTACTGCCTTGCACCTCCATCTAATTGCTCTTTAACCATGAAATGAGCAAGTGCCTTGTACAATGAGTCCGCCTTCATAATTTCTAGACTAAGATCTAAGAATGGATCAAATTTGTCCGAGCAATAAGAACACTGCATGCATTTAACCTGAAAAATGCAACAAATAACATCAGCAATAAAACAAGAAAAACAAACATCCTTAACATTTTTGCGTGGAATCCAAATACCCGTTTTCTTTTAATTAATCCCACATTCATATTTCTAAGTATATCCAAACAATAAAAATTTCTCCAGTTCTAAAAGACATGCACAAATTACCTGACTACGTAAGCAACCACCAAATATCTTGTGGACTAAACTTTTCTCATAAGCATTAGGTGATTCACTTGGCACTCCTGAAGGTAGGCAGCATTTGTGCATAGATTCTAGCAAATTCACCATGTATTCATGAGCGTCTTCTTGTCTGGCATTTCCGAAGTTCCGTGATATGCCTAACGTCATGTCAAGGATTCTAACTTTCAAAAGAAAGACAAACGTGCCACCCTCCATGAGTTAGCAATTGAGAGTATGTTACTTACACTGTGCAATAATGAGAATAACTTGATATTTTGCAAATTTCAGAATGGAAAATATATATTTTCCGAGTGTATAAAAACATAATTATTTGCATCATCTAAAATCAATTAATAACTTGATAAGTAGAACAGAGAGAAGGGATGAGACAAAAGTTTGAGGAAAAAGATTGCATGGACTGCTGAAGAGTCTCTATTGTGACTTAATAAAATTTTCCATGAAAACACGATAACCCAGAAACTTAAATTAATTTATATCAAACATGAAGGAGAAATCAGGAAAATTGAGAAGGAAATCACTAAAAAAATCAATGGAAGGGAAGAGAAAGGATGGATCAGCCATGGGTGGTCAACAATAGTGAGCATTTTCAGCAGATTAAAAAAAAAAAAAAAAACTCATGATTCATTATCAGGATACAACTCAAGTTTGAAACGAGATCTTTAGGCTCCAGTATTCTCCCAGTCGACTGTAGAGCACGGCTGACATGTTTCTGGATGGCACAAAGAGCACAAAAGCCAGCAGTCCGGCCTGCATAAAATTAAGTGGCAAATTCAGAATAAAGAATAAAACATAGTTTCGAAATATGATAATGAGCATATATTTTAGCACATATAGAGTCGGCACTGGAAAAGCATGCATCTAGAAAACTTAAAAATAAGAAGTCCAAATAAACTTCCCAACTCAATATGCATGCTACGTGTTTCAATATTTTGCAACTTAAATATATATGACCACTAAATGTTCTTTAGTTATCTTTCTTCGAGTTTTTTTATAAAAAAATAAAATCATAAATGTGAGTTTTTTTTTATAAGGTTAAAAAGGACAGGATTTAGCAGTTAATTTGGAAGTGGGCTTCAGCATGAGCATGAGCATGAGCATGAGCTTGAGCATGAGAGAGAGAGAGAGAGACTCACAAGAGGTTTGGTGTTTCCCGCTTTGTAGATATGCTGCTAATGGCTCCGTATAAGTCAGACATTGTAATACCGAATTGAGGAAACAGGTATTTCCAAGATTACGCAAGCCAGCACCCTGTAGTTACACATATGAGCCTCATAATTATGTTATCTGATTCTTCGAAAGCCAATATTGTCTTTATTATGCAGCATAAGGCCCAAATGTTGGATTGATATTGATAACCAATAAAATTCAGAGCATATTTTCAAATGTCTGAGCAAATAGACAGATATACAAGGAGGAAAAAGTAAGAGCACCTCACGCTGAAAAAAGGTAGTCTATTGAGGGGAACCAACTTGAAGAATTCTGTAATGTGGAAACGCGGGCAGCAAACTTCCACTTTTCCAAATATATCCCAAGAAACCCACAATTCGTTTGGTGGATCTCAACTCCAAACTATTTTCATAATCGCGTCAAAGTGGTCTCAAAACCCATAAATCCATACTAGATCATAATTAATAGCAAGGAAAATATACTTAAAAAAAATTACAGCCAGTGATGGGCAAACATATCAAACTCAACATAAATGGAAGGAAAACTTCTTATCCTATGCCACTCCTTAAAGAGCTCTGAATGCAAGAACTTCAGTTTAATCCCATTATTTTTAGTGTCCCAACTAAGTTTTAATAGTAGCCTAAAGATATGGTAAAATCTTGTCTTTCTTCAATCAAAGATGTTGTCTCAATCTTGTTTAAGTGAGTTCTAGTAAAACTCGACTTTCTTCATTTAGGCTTGAAGAATGATAATATGACACTGACTCTAGTCACTTACGCCATCCTTCAAACCACAATTTCCCTTTCATTCAGTAGAGACAAATGTTGAGAAATTTAAACAAGTGAAATTTCACCATGATAAAATTATTAGAAAGCTAGAATAAGTGAACCAAACAAGAATAGAAAAAAAAAATGAAAGTAAAAGAAAATTGAAATGGTTCCCCAAACTAAATCTGAAAGCATGGCATTCCAGATTAGGGTAATAACCAGGAAAAAGTTAAGAAGACATTCAAAAAAAATTCTTTCCTCCGCCAAAAGAACAACAAATTTTAAGCCCAAGTGATTGTGACGCTAAGAAACATAAATCAAATATAAAAAACATCAACAATAAGAAAACTGACACAAATCTATTTACTAACACACGATAACATACTACTACTTATAAGTCCAATCAAACTTCCAAAATCCCATAATTAATTATTGAAACAGAAAAGGTAGGACTTTCAAAGATTTCCACAAATTCTCTTTTTTTTAAAGAGATGAACTTTCGTGAATTTTAAGGACTTCTATAGATTTGTGTGGAATTAATATATATAGATTGAATTAATTTAATCAATGGTCACTCAAACTTTGTTATAAGTTACTACTTACTTATCGAAATTTAAAAATTTTCTCTTTGTTAACCGAACTTTGCTATAAGTTACTACTTACTCACTGAAATTTAAAAGATTACTCGTTGCTCACTCAAATTTAAACAAAAGTTACCCATCAATCTCCCATATTATTTTCATTAATGTTACCTATAGCAAAGTTTAGTGACAACGAGTAACTTTGTTCAAATTTAGGTGAGCAAACAAGTAACTTTTTAAATTTTAGTAAACAAGTAGTAACCTATGGCAAAATTCAATGAGCAACGAGCAACTTTTTAAAGATCGGTGAACAAGTAATTACATATGACAAAGTTCAGTGACTATTGATTAAATCATCTCTCTACAAATTTTATTTTAAAACTTCATTGACTTTATAAAATTCAAATAACATTTGAAGACTTTCATTTAGAATATAATTCACATGGTCTAGCGTGAGTGCGTGACTTCCCACATTGGAGGTGGAGGTCCGATCACCACCGTCCCCTTCCCATGTATAAAAATTATTTTTAATAGAAAATTTTTTTGAGTCACCTTAGTTAAATAAATAACAACATACTGTATATAAATAATATTTTAGTATTATTTGAAGACATTTTTATATTATAAAATCTAATAAAAATTAATTACAAATGATCTTTATCATAAAAAATTAAACAAAAAAAAGAAAAAAAATGTTTAAAAGAATTTTTAATTACAATTTAATTTTTTTAGTAAAAAATCGAAAAATATGATAAAAAAGAGAGAAAAAAGGAAAAAAGAATAAATGAAATCTGTAGAAGAAAAATAATATAATTTTTTTTTATCACCACTTTAAAGCTGATACTAGTTTCCTTTTCTGTTTGTCTCAAATTATAGGCCCAATAGTTATTTTTTAATTTTCTAATATGCCCCTATTTAATATACTTTGTTATCAACAAATATAAACTAATCTTATTTAAACCATTATTTAATCTATGGATATATTGGGAAAAATCTAAGAAAATTTATATTTTTGACTATATTAATTATATATTTTTTAATCTACGTGAAAATAGAAACAAGCTTATCTTCGTGGAACAGATGTTGTAAAAGGGAAGAAGGAGAAATAGTAAAAGACAAAAGTATATATTAAAATATTCTTTAGTGAAAGTCACCTAGACTCTTGGAAATCTTGGAGGTGGATGAGGGACAAATTATAAAATTATATTTTTATACTTTTGCTTAAAAGTTAGTATAATAATATTTATAAAAATCTTTAAAATAATTAATATTTTGATTATCACATGACTTGTAAAGATTTAAAAAAAAAAATTAATTGAATATATTATATACCAAGATTTTTAAAAACGCAACAATACTTTATAGTTTAAAATGTCTAAATTGAATCCCTAAATTTCTTAAATCATTAAAATCTTTAAGTCCCAATTAAATACACCCCTTAAAAACACACCAAAAAAATAAATATAAAAAAGCAGGAATTTCAGCTAGAGAAGATCATAAATAAAAAAATCTAACAAGAAACAATTGGCAAGAATTCGTATATACATACGCATTAATTGTATTTCTATGTGAAAGTAAAAGGACAAATTTAAACACTGCACAGGAACTCACAATTCTCCTGAAAGTAATTCCAAAGCTGAGCTCCGGATCTAAACCGCTTTCAAGAAGCTCCGACCGGCCACCCTTCTTGCCGGACAACGACGCAGTCTGAGGCTCCGAATTAAACCCATTTGAAAAGCCCGGGTTCAAAGTCACCAACTTAAACCCATTACTATTGCTACTACTTAATCCATTAAATGACTTCCTCGCCATATGAAACTCGATTTTCCGATGGAAAATCGCCGACTCGTCCTTATTCGGATCCAGTTCGGACAGAATCACTGAATCCATAAACAAGATGTTGTATCAAAATGGAATGAAATGAATATATATTGTGTTCTGTAGGTTTTCACAAACTGATCACACTGGCGTGACGGAAAGATGAGAATAGAGCGTTTTCGGCTATGGACAGAAAGAGAAAACAGAGCTCTAAAACCCTAATCAGTGTATGGTGAAACTGCGCGCTCATATTACCTGTATAGGATTTACATTAGAGTTAATTTCGCAAGGGGTCCTTGACGTTCGGGAAACATCCCAAGTTGGTTTCTAAAGTATTTTTTGATCGATTTAGTCCTTATGGGTTTAAATAATATATATAATAGATCACATGTCAATGTTATTAATGTTACACACGATGAGCATTCGTTGAACCTTGATATGGACTATTAATCTTTATGACGACTTATTCCTTCCAGTTGAATTTATGTTGCAACTATGTCATGATCTTTTTATCGACTCGCTTCTAAGAATTGGATTTTATTTTGAATATATGTACGATAGCCATTAGAAAATATTGTTCGCGATGTCGAGATTTTGATCTAATAAGGTAAAGTGCGAATAGCATCCGTTTGAACCCCATTATTTGATATTAAAATTTTTGAAATATGTTTTTTTGAAGGATGTGTGGTTAAAAAGAATAATTTTTTTTGAATTTACGTGTAATATTATTTTATTGGAAATGTGTGGTTAATAAAAGAAATAGAAAAATAAATAATAATTTTAATGGGATCAAATGGAAGCAATTTTCAAGCGAGGCAGTAAGAGCATTTTCAATGCTATTGTAGATTGCATAAAATATGTTGTTACATATACTAAAGTAGATAATATTTATAAAAGTTCATATATAGAGCAACATGTCTAATTATATGTCTACTTAACTGACAAAAAAAATAAAAAAAGAAATAGGCATTATCAAGAAAACTGTCTAAATATAGATATTATCGTAGATGGATCACAATTCTATATTTTTCTCTCATTCTCTCTTATTTCCAATCTTTTACACCTTCTGAAATTTGATTTATAGACAAAATTCATTAAAAATAATATATTTGAACTAAGTTGTCTCTTTATTAGGCATTAATGTCACGCACACCATTTTTCTGTTTGAATTCAACTTGATTGTCAGAATTTTGACACCCTTTTAAACATCCGCTCATATGAGGATGAGGCCCATGTGGTTCCCATTTGCAATAAATGTGTATTGAGAAAATGTCTCCCTCCAGGAGTTGGTTAAAAGGGGTGTCAACCACTTCTTGCAACGTAGAAGAATTGTTTCAATTTACATGTTACTTGGATTGCAATTCATAAAATGCATTGAAGATAATCTAAAGTGATTACATAAATATAACAAATTTTGCGATTCTTCACCAAAAACATAAATCAACTTTATCTAAATAGATCTTTTTTACAATTAAAAAAAAATTAAATATACAAAATGACCCCCTATTGTGCATACGATAAGGAAGTTTAACTGTGTCACGTTGAATTTGGAATGGGAAAAGCCCTTTGTACACTATGGTGTACATCCTCTCACAATAGTGGCGAGGAGGAGAATGTTCATTTTGTAAAGGGACTATCAAATTTGGTATACATCCAAATTTGGTCCATTTGGAATACATGCTGCTAACAAATTGATCACTTATATAATCAATTTGTTATTTAATAATTGAATAGATAAAAAAATACTTTGACGATCAATTCAAAATTTTATTTGAAGTTCAATGACCATATAAAAAATTAACTCTCAAAGTTTATGTTAAAAACGTGTATGGCAGATATTCCAAATAGGGTGGGCGGTGAAGGATTTGTCGTTTGGTTGTCTGCTCATCGTCTGGTGACAAATTGCAAATTTGCAATGCGTGGACTTGTTTGTAGTAATATAGATTTTTTGTGGATAAATTTTAGATAAGTCAAAATGTAGTAATATAGATTTTTTGTGGATAAATTTTATAAAAAAATAAATTTTTAAAATGTATTACTAAGAAGTAAAAAAATTTATATTTTTACACATAAAATTATTTTATTGAAAGAGTTTATGGTTGAAAATAAATTTTGAGAATATGAATTTTTAAAACCTAGCATGGACTTAAAAAAATTATGTAGCATTTAGTTGAAAGACCGACTCTTTATATCTCCACGTAATACTTATATACGTGCAAGCAAAATGCTAACTTACATAAATGTTAAAAATGAAGAATTCAATTCAATCAAGCAAAAGAGTTTTGACTTCTTTTTTCTTTAAGATGAATTTGCTCTTAATATTGCGAACTATTTTTAGGTACAAATCTCACAAGATGTAACGATCAACTTCTCATGATAATAGAACTACAAATCTAAAGAACTACCACGTTACTAATGTTTTGTAATTCTTTTTAATACGAAAAATGGACTTAAAAAATATGCAAAAAAAAATTATTATTATTATTATTGATTGAATATCATAAGTTTGATCATGCATGAAATAATGGAACAAATAGTTCTAAAAATGTGAGATTCATATATATATGTTGAAAAGTTGTGTCCTTTCACGCGACTTGTTGGAAAAGGGACAAATCCAAAAATCATGATAATTTATCCAAAAATCTCGACTTTTTAATTAAATATATTTTAGAATATTTCATCGCACTACACACTTAGGTTAATTGAATATTAAATCATACTAATTGAAATTTTCAACCAATCCCGAATGTTAAGAATTTTGCATTCGATTTTAATTAGTTATCCGCTTAAAATTGATTTTGAACAACTAAATGAATTGTGATAATCTACTCCTGAAGTAAACCACATCCGATCAAAGAAATCTCATATCCAATCAGTAAGTGCCATTTAAATAATGAGTAATATTATTTATCATCGTAACGATGAAATTTCGATGACATAACAATCCATTTCTCCCTCTCTTCCACTTCTTTTTCATAAAAATTCGACTACTCAATCCCATATTATCCTTAAATAATTTGTCGAAGTTAGTCAAAATAACATTTTAAAATTAATTTCCAGCACGTTAGGTTTTCGAATTTTCTCTAACTAAAATAATACCTGTAGTTATTTCTGTTTATATTTTAGAAATTGCCCGCCAGGCTGCGTAGCTCCGGTAATCCCCTCTATCTTCTCTTCATCCTCCACATCTAACCTTCGATTATTGCAGTATCGACTTCTGGTAAACATATTATTTGAATTCTATTAATTATGGTGGTGTATTTAGAAATTGGGGCTTCTGATTTTCCTCCCAAATTTAAATTCCAACCAAGGTTTGGTTTGTCAAATAAAAATGAAAAAGAACGAACTTTTACAATGTTCAGCAAATTTGTTTTAATTATAGGTATATTAATAATCTGAAAGTGTGAAAGGTGATTACTTTAAGCTGTTTTGGGTCCAAAGAATTAATTTTTTTTTTCTCCGGAGAATTCTTTTCTGTTTCCTTTGCTCATGTTAATATGGGTAGCTGTTTTATGCATTGCTCGACGTTCGAATTTCTCACGGCATTTATTTTTCTGGGTGCAACTGTTAGATGAGTTTAACAGCGGATTCTCCAGCTCATTCGTCAAGCAGTGATGACTTCGCTGCGATTCTAGATGCGGAGTTGGATTCTGCTTCTGATGCATCACCCGATCCTGAAGAGGTAGAAGAGAAAGAAGAGGAAAGCATTGTTGATGACTATAACGAGTGTAATTCAGATCATCAGAGGTACTCTGGTCAAAATACATTATAAGGAAATCAATCGGCTGCTGAACTCAAATTTCTTTGCACAGATAACAACCATTTATCCAATGAACAATAACATACTATTGATGGCCTTTGAGGTTTGGATGGGTGGTGCAACCCTTATACTATACATTCCCTAAGTTTTGAAGCTAAAATGTAGGAAAAACACCATTAATATTGGAGAAAAGTACACCAAGTAACTTTTTAGTTCCATAGATGTAGTTATGCTAAAATTCATCCTAACAAATAAAAAATTTACACTTCGGTATATTTGTTAACCTTCTCATGATGATACTGGAGGCATTATATTGAAAATGTCAAGAAGATCAACACTTCTGCTGTATATTTAGTTGTCAAAATCAGTGTGTCACAAAAATGAGCTGCAATATAAGTTTAATTTGGTAATAAATATCCATTACTGCAACACCTTTAGCATTACATCACGAACAGAAAAAAATGTTGCAGATAATAATATTTAATATTTACATCTAGAAAGCCTAAAGTATCAATACTTATCCCAGATAGAATGTGTTAGGGTAATATTCATCTTTTAATCAGAGAGAGTTCTTTCTATCCTTTTATGTGTTTGTGTGTTTTTATCAATTATCAATGATAATTAAGTTTCATGATATATCTGAAACCTGAGAACAAGTTCCTCAAGTTGTCAGAAAGTGAAAGAAACCACAACAGAGATTAGTTGGATACAACTGAAATCGACCACACATTGATCCTCTGAACTTTCCTTCTTATTTTCGTATTAATTTTTTTCTGGATGCTAAAATTCTCAATTGGGTTTCTTGTTAAAATTGAATTATGCATAAACCTATTTGAGCTTATTTTGCTACTCATGTCGTGTGTCCTTATCTCCTACTATGGGTAAATAGTTGTATGTAAGACTAACTAGTCACAAAAGAGGTGCCTCGCAGAATGAGTGAACTTTTGTTTATAATTTTCTAATGGTATATTCAGTTTCCGATAGTTGATGTTCACATTGCACTTTTTGGATGAATAAATCAGTTTCTTTATGTTTTCACCTCTTGATATTTATGTTTTATCTTGATGCCTATTATTCTTGTAGAATTAAGAGGCGCAAGGTGGATGTATACGAAGAAATGGTAGATTCACAGAGTTCCAAATCTCAAGGAGAGGCACCACCAATTTTAGGTGATACTTTCTATATCAGATGCATCAGTGATTTCTAGTTCAGCAATTCTTTATGGAAGTCCGGTATTCTATCCTCACTTGAATTATAATAACTTGGAAAGTTGATCTACAATAGCTTTTCGAGGAACCGAAGGAAAAAAAGAAAGAGAAAATGAAATGGTGTTTAGAGACGCTAAATACCCAGTGAGTCATTGTACACAGTGGTTCCTGCTGATCATTGAAACATTTGGGTTCTTTCATGCCCTGAGTTCCATCCTATGTCAGTACTCTGCCTTTTTCATATTCCTCTTCAATTGGAACCCACATCTTCCCCAGAAGGCTTTTTAATTTTAAGTTCTTATTGTGGCCCAAATGCTATAGCTACTTATCATACTTTTTACACTCCACATGAGGCAATACTTGACTGCTGGTTTGAGGCCTGACGCGGTGAGAACCAAGGAAAAAAAAAAAGATCATGGTAAGTTGTAAAGCGTAATGGCTTGTGAAACATGTGCCTTCTTAGGAACCAATAATAATCTTGAACTAGCTCAGTCCATTGTAATTGGACTTGAGGCTCAAGTGTGGTGGTAATCCAAAGACATTGCACTGAATGCTTTAGTGATACAAAAACATTTTCTTGTAGAGTTATTTACCTTAAAATTGACTCACTCCATTCATCTAAAAATTATGATGGCATAACAAAGATGGAAATATCTAACGATGGCATAAGAAACATTAATAAGTTCAACAAACATAAACAAATATATTGGAGCTGACATAGGGATAACGTAGCAATTATGATTGGGTTCATTGTGCGTGCTTTTTGCTCTCTCACTCAATTACCTCCTTTTAGTGTCAGCTCTCTCTATAGTTGCACTGAGAATCATTTTTTTATTGATATGTCTTTTGTATATCTCATAACCTTTCCTCGAAAGATTTTTGAACTTACTTCATCTACATTTATTAACTAGTACACTTATGTTCCGACTTCCAACTTGGAAGTTTAGCGATTCCTGTAAATCATTCTCTCTGTCACATTATTATGGCGCAGGGTCATCTCCAAAGATGACTATGTGTACGCATCCTGGTATCATCGGAGGAATGTGCATATGTTGTGGGCAGATAATTGATGATGAGTTTGATGTGGGCCGTGTGGCATTTGGGTACATACACAAGGTTACTTTCCTGAAATTTATTATATTTAGTATTTTTGTAATTTACAAGGGTCCTCAAAAATTCATATAATTTCAAGTGTCCCCAACTCAAATTTTAATAGATTTCATTAAAATCTAGGTGTACCCAACTTGGATTCTAATAGATTCTTTAGAATTTAGGTTTCCCCAATTACTCGTGAATTTTTAACGATTTTATAAATTTAAAGGATTTTGATACATTTTAGTGGATTTCTAGACCATAACTTGTTTAATATATATATATATTTTTTTTCAAAAACTCATATTTAATTTATGCATACCACAAAAACATTATCTTTTATTTTAATATGCACCTATAAAAAATATCATAATATATAATATTATAATGTTCCTTAGGCAGGAAAGAATAATTTGTTTCAAAAGAAATTTGATATTTTGAATATTTTTACGTTAGTGTCTAAATATGTGGTGACCCATTGGTTGGACCAGTGACCAATAACCTAGTACCTTGATTGAGTCAATACTAGGTTGGGTTTAAAAACTATAGTTTGGACACTGGAATCCAAAAAATATTTAAAAAACTAAATGTTATCTTTTCGATATATTTTGATAGATGCATGCTAAGTAACTTGTTTAAGTTTATATTCACGTAAATTTAATATTAAGGTGTACAAAAAGAAGTTAGTTTAATATTTCAAATCCACTAGAATCTGTAAAAAATTATATTATGCAATTCAATTAAAATCTTATGAACTCTGCGGCATCAATGAAATCCTTGAGAATTCATAATATTAAGAAATCCAATAAATCTAATAGCATGCTTGGGAGTTGGTTATAAAAGGTTTAAATTATAAATAGATTGAAATTAGTGATGAATAAGTAAATAGTTTGACCGATTATGAACATGTGCCAAACACGCGCTAAGTTGAGGATACCCCCTTAGTTTTTATACGTTTGTTTCTTATCATAAAATATTTGGCAATCTCATCTGATTCATCCCTATTGAAATATTAGGAATCATATACTTGAATTTAATTATGATCTCCCGAATAGCATTTTCCTTATTTCATGAACTAAAGTTCTTCATATCAAGTAGTAACGTGTGTAAGAATACTTGCGAGAGGAATGCTCAATCTCAACTCCCCATCAATCCCCAAACATGAAATAAAAATAGTTGGAAAAAAGAAGGGAAGGAAACCAATGTCCAGTTACTCACAAAATAAAAAGAAGAAAATGCGGAAAAGTATTAATGTATAATACACAGACAATACACAATTATAAAATATACCTCTCCTTGTCATCCAAATATAGAAATATTGGGAGTTTGTATGTTTGAAAAGACTGTACATTGATGTATGTATTTCTCTTGTATATGCAGAATTTGAGGCTTGCTAATGATGAGATTGCTAGATTGCGTGACAAAGACTTCAAAAACTTGCTACGCCATAGGAAGCTCTACTTGGTTCTTGATTTAGATCATACTCTTCTCAATTCAACCCGGCTTGCAGATATTACGATTGAAGAAAACTACTTAGAAGGCCAAAGAGAGACTTTGCCCGGTATGTTCCCATTAGCATTCTATATGGTCTAGCACTTATTTTCGTTTTCTTTTGGTTACGTTATTCAATTTTTTAGTGTGATTGGCTCCAAACTTCACTACATATTAATAAATTCAAATTTCATTAAGGAGGGAAAAGGGGGGAAGTACCATATAAAAGAGGTATACAATAAATAATCTTGCATCAAACTCTATTGAAACATTCCACCCAGGAATCTTATTTAGTCAATATTGATGCTTATATTTGCAAAATTATAAATATGTAGACATTTTTCAAATATATGAATATGCTTATATATGTTAAATATGTAGACGTACATAAACAACCATACATGTGGCACTTACATCAATACAGTTGCACGGAACAGAAAATCATGCAAATTTGATACGTAAACCAAAGACTGCTGGTTGAAATGAATGATGATATAATGTCACTGTGTGAACAGCTTTAAGATACATGCATACTAGTAAACAAAAGGATTTGTAGCATTAAATGTTGTTATTTTTGTATGTCTATGTAGACTGGATATAATAGGTGCTACATTTTGCAGCTGTTAATGATTTTAAATAAGTTTTTAGTGAAGGAAATTTTAGATAGGATAAATTAATTTCCCTTGTCATTGTAGTTCACTAAAAACAATATTCCCTTGAGCATATATATATTTTTTATAACCATGGTTCACATAAAATATTTGAATGCTAATGTTGTCCCGTATGTCAATGATTTATTCTCAGTATATGTTTTTTATTTGTCAAACCCTATTTATATTACTTTATTTGGTGCTTCTATCTTTGAAACCTTGCTATTGTTTTCCGTATTCTATGATTTATTCCTGACATTGTTTGCTTAATGTCCTATATTTGACATTTCTGACAATATAAATTTCCAAAGGCATTCTGTTTGAGCATCTTTCAGTGATTCAATGATGTTCTATGCTTGAGTGCAATGTTTAAGAAGGCTCATTTGGGTTGGGGATCAAGGCATTTTATCGTTGCGAGGCCAGGCTTAAGCCTCAAGACAACAACAAAAATTAGTAATCATGTAACAAAATTGTAGTCTTTTTAAAAATAGAAAATGCCTAGGAGTCTCCAATATCATTGCTAGTAATAGGACCTTTGGAGAATTATCTACATATCTGATTCCCTTGTCACCCGCCTCATTACTATTCTTTCCTTCTCATTCTTCGCCATTATCTTCAAATTGCAATGGTGTCTTCTTCTTCCCTTCTGTTTAAAGGTTGAGAAAAGAAAACGTAAAAACCTTTTAAACATTCTATGCTGTAAAAGAATCATTCTAGAAGGCCATCTCAGTAATAAATAGTCGAGAGAATTTAAGAAAACAAGCAAGCAGTTTAACTACGCAAGTTGCACTGAAGGCGTAAGTGAATGCTTTACATGAGGCATGCCTAAAAGCATAAGCTGCATCAACTTTTTAAAACAATGCTTGAGTGGCAAGTGGTCATCGAAGAGTTTGTCTGACTTGTTACAGCTAATATCTTTAATATTCTAGTTTCAGTTTGTGCACTGCCTTTTGCTAATTTCGTTATCTTTCAATTTGAAACTGTAGCAGATGTACCAGTTTCTTTCACTAGAAAGCCTGAAGCTTAAACAACCTCTTCTTGAGTAGTTACTTAACATTTTAGCTTGACATTGTGCTAAATTGAAGTGTAATGAGCATTTTTGTTTCAGATTTGATTATTGCTTTAGTTTCTTCAGTTTCTTGCATAGAAAATTGTTTTAGTTTCTAATTTTCATTTAATAACTCACATTGTATTGATCAGATACACTGAAGAGCAGCCTCTTTAGACTGGACTATATTCACATGATGACAAAGTTGAGGCCTTTTGTGAACACCTTTCTGAAGGAAGCTAGTAAATTGTTTGAGATGTATATATACACAATGGGAGAACGTGCCTATGCACTGGAAATGGCAAAGCTGCTGGACCCTGGGGGTGTTTACTTCCACTCTCGAGTTATAGCACATGGGGATTGTACGCAGAAACATCAAAAGGGTCTTGATATTGTTTTGGGGCAAGAAAGCGCTGTCTTGATCCTTGATGATACAGAAGCGGTAATCACTTCGTACTCTGTAATTTATGACTACTGAAATTTTCATTGCATGATGGAGTGATTACTATATTGTTTCTCTGCCTTTTGATTTTGAGTATGTGATGAAAAATAATCATTTTGGGACCTGTTGAATCTCATTCTTATATGTTCGTTTAATGAGGATTCTCTGTATGTAGTCTTTTTATAGTTGACACATTTTGGACAAAGTAATATTTATTATTAGCAAAAAATAAAATAAAAGAGATCAAGGCTTAAAATATAAGGGGTAATTGGCACAAAACATCCCTTACCTTTGCCTATTGTGGAATACATCCCCATCCTTACATTTTGGATCAAAATCCCTTTAGATGACCTTTTCTTTGTGGAATTTTCTTCAATTTTCTCAATAAAACCTTGTGAAATGACGAATATACCCTATAAAAAAATGTCGAATATATCCTTCATATTTAAATAAAACAAAAAAAGAAGGAAAAAAATAAAGAATTAATTACAATTGTACGCCAAATTTTTTTAAAAAAGTACACGAGTCTCAAATAAATTATTAAAAAAATTATCTCTCCCCTTTATTTTTCTTTCTTTTGTTGACATATGGTTGATTCCATCCTTAATGTTTNTATCGACGTATAAGTTAGTTTTTATTTTCTATTTCATCTATTTAATATATTTTTTTAAATAAAATATAAAAACTATCTCATACGTCCATTTAAATTTTTAATTATTTATTTGGGTCTCGTTTATATATTTTTTTAAAAAATTGGGACTACAGTTGCAATTAATTCTTTATTTTTTCTTTTCTTTTCGTTTTATTTAAATTTTGCACCAAAAATGAAATGATAGGAATGTATTCCACAATGGAGGCAAAGGCCAAGGATGTTTTGTGCCAGTTACCTAAATATAAGCTGGGATTTCAAGATTGACAGAATTGGAATACCTTTCTCTTTTACCGTGAACTTTGAAATGGACGTGGTAAGTAATGAAATCACCTTAGTAAAGGTGTGGAAGAAATTGAAAAACTTTGCAATTATATCATGTCCCTTGTCATGCTAGTATGAGTTTTCTTTACATTTTCGTAATGGTCTAGTGGAGATGCCTTAGTTTACTGCAGTTGTGCACGAAGTGTTAAGTCCTTTCTCTTATATTTCCTCGGAGAAGGGGGTTGTTAAAAAGGATTTGTGCTAATCTGAGGGACGTTGTTGAAAAGCATTTGTTCAAATCTGAGGGTCTTTTTTGGTGCAAATTATGCCACGAAGCTTAGATATGCCAACATACTCACATAGTGGAGGACCCGACCCCCAAGTGGGTTATGTTTTTCTTTTTTGCAAAGACAGCAGTGAAATTGATGGAGTTCACTATATGGATACTGAGAATTTTGAGCTTTGGTGGAATCTGAATTTCTGATCAAGTTTTCAATAATATCATAGGTAACCTCAAGTTTTAATTTTTAATATTTATAAGAGTTTGACAAAAAAATTCTGAAGATCACTTTCCACTACAATTGATAAATTAACGATTCAAAATTAATGCGTAAAAATGGGTGAGGGGATGTGGATAATAACTTAATCAATCCTAGTGATTCTATTGTCTACACACAAGATATTTTGTTACTCTATACCAAACGTGCACTTGAGACATGTTGCTTGAACAGTAGTGGACACATTAAAAGAAAATATATTCCATAAATCTCTTCTTTTATCGGGTAACACTTCAACATACCAAATATTTTCTTCAAAGTATGAAATTCTCACTTTTTCTTTTGGAGTTATTGCTTACTATTTGTAACAACCCATGTAATCATTTCTACTTGAGAGGACTAGAAGCACTGAAATAAACATATGAAGACAATTGAGAACAGTCTCCAAGATGGTAATGCACCATCCACTGTGTGATGTTCCTATTTAATCAATAAAACTTATTGGTATTGTGATATTATTCATGACTTTTCATGATAATAAATACATGATAATAAATAAATGAAGTTAATGAAGTATGCGTTACGTCTGTGTGTTTTTTATTTTTTGGTAAGCAGCTTGACGAAAACCTGTGTGCATTAATATATGTTTTGACACTTTAAGCAATTATTTTCGTTAATTATTAGTGAAAACGTTATACTAGATTCATTCAATAATTCAGAATTGTGCCGTTTGTATTTTTTGATTTGAATCATTGACTCTATATTGCGGTGGGAAGAGTCAGATATGATGGCCATCTTTTGTTTTAGGTATGGGGTAAGCATAAGGAGAATCTAATATTGATGGAAAGATATCATTTCTTTGCTTCAAGTTGTCGACAATTTGGCTTCAATTGCAAATCGCTTTCCGAACTAAGAAGTGATGAAAGTGAGACAGATGGAGCGCTTTCTACTGTTCTTAAAATTCTGCAGCAGATCCACTGTTTATTCTTTGACCCGGTATGAGGACAAAACACAAGTCAATTGCATTTGAATGTTCTTCACCTTCAGTTATACTATTAAGAATCTTCTCTTGCAGGAACAGGTTGACAATCGAGAGCACCAAGATGTGAGGCAGGTAAATTTTTGGTGACTAAATTTATTTGCTTCTTCCTACCCGTCAAGTTGTGTGGCATGTCTGTTATTCTACCTGCATGGATATTTTCTCTTGCTTTGTTTTCCTTTGCTTAGCTTCTTAGACCACTGGATGAGAGTTTTTTTCCTTCATCTTTAGGATGTGGGGGGTGGGGGTGAATTACTGTTAGCGGAACTAAATGAGACGCTTGCACTCTGTTGCCAACCCCCGTTTTGATATAAAAAACCCAAAAAATGCAATATAATGGGCAAGGCTTAGTCTTAAATTTATATTATTCATCTGTTACCAATTGTTATCCATTCATGTTAATCAATTCATTGAAGTTAAAGAGTCTGCTGCAATTCTGTATTAAGCATTCTTTGATAGTCTCTTGATTATTTCATCGAATTGAAAAAAGTTATTATTCTAGTAACTTAAGTGAGTCTAAACGATATTTTCTTTTGGGCATGACATTGAACTATTGACCATGGAAGGAGATCAGCGTGGTCAATCCAATATATTGTTAGATGCTCAGTAGAGTGTTAACTTCTTCCAATAAAAATACTTGAGTTCATTAGTTGAAGTGATCTTCTTTTGATGAATGTAATGTTTTTATTAGTTAGTCTTTTTGACACTTGAATCATATTGTAACTGCAAATCATTCCACAGGTGTTAAGATCTGTTCGCAAAGATATTTTAAAGGGTTGCAAAGTTGTCTTCAGCCATGTTTTCCCAACTAATTCCCATGCTGAAGATCAGCATATCTGGAAAATGGCAGAAAAACTTGGAGCAACATGCTCTACAGAACTGGATCCACACGTGACCCATGTAGTTTCTATGGATGCAGCAACGGACAAGTCTCGTTGGGCAATGCAGGAGAAATTTTTTTTGGTCCATCCTAGATGGATTGAAGCTTCTAACTACTTATGGAAAAAGCAGCCTGAAGAAAACTTCCCTGTTAGTCAAGCCAAGGATAAATGATCCATTTATGCTCTGGATCTAACCGTAAGTTAAATTATTCGTCGTTACTTCTCAGCCCTGCAGCATTCCATCACATCGAGTTATCATCTAGCATACTTGATCGCATCTTCGATTGATTATCCATTTGCTTGGATCCATGTTTTTGTTTTTGTGATGGGTCGAGATTAATCAGTCGCGTACAATGTCATGTCGTCTCATACTGAGAAGTGTTTGTAAAACAGTGTTTACGAATGTACTCTTCCTGCAGGGTTTGGTTAGCAGATTTCATTCTCTGATCACTAGATTGTTGATAATTTTTGAGTTCTTTACAATCTTTACTACCAAAAGTGGGGTGCAATTGTTGTTTGTTCTATTCATGGTTAACGTTTGGAAACATGTAGAAAGCTTTTTAATTTTTTTTTTGCAACTAAAAATATTGAAAAAATCATAAATTTAATATTAAAAAGATTATTAATAAATATAGTTTCAGATTGTTAATATTTTTAGGAAATATTATTTGATATAAGTTATATATTAAAAACTATCTTTGTAGTATATGTGTCACTATAAATTTGTTAGCTAGTAATTCTTGGAATTTTTTTGAAAGGAAGCAATTTATATAATTTCTATGCTAGTAATATATGGCTATTAGGGATGAACGTACAGATCAAGAAATCAAGATCTTGACGGAGTGTGCATTTTGTGTGTTTAGTAAAGAATCTTGGCACCCAATGTGGATCTGTTTATTCATCTTTTGTCATATTCCAAATATTTGTTCAAGAAATTAAACTACACATTGGCAAGTAGCATGTCCTAATGAAGTTGAATTGTATAAAAATTTCGTGTCCTATTCTAGACCTCCTCCTGATAGATAGATTAGCTTGTAATGGTAAAATGAATAGTACAATACACTAAAAAATAAAAATTAAAGTTTTATTTATTGTTATGTACAATTTTAGTTGACTTCGAGTGTATTGAAAAATGAATATGCACTATTTTCCATGGAACTTGAAAGTTTCAACTTTTTACTTGTTTAATAGTCAAATTTTTCTTAGCAAAACATTTTCCCTCCAACCCCCCACGTGACCATTTTTTCCAGATTTTTATTGAATTGATTTTCCCACCACTTTGGTTGGAAAATGGTTTTCAGCTTTTTTTTTTTCAATAAATAATGGAAACAAATTCTATCCCCAATTATAACAAATTATATCTTTTTAATAGACAATTTTTATGTAAAACAAAGTCAAACGAACATCAAAAGATTCAAAAATTCAATATTTTACACATGAAAAATTATACTAATCAAACACAATTAATTAAAAATTTTCAGGAAAACAATTGTAGGCAATTCAACTCTCTAGAATTCATTTTTTTTTTTCACCCAAATTCTATTCTAGCAATCAAACGGACCCTAAATAAAACTTTATTTCAGATCTCTTTAACTCCTCATTGTAGGTAGATTCGTTTCGACTCGCTAGATGAATTAAATAATACTAGACACCATATAGAAAATAAAGAAGTATTTTTTTTTTTTTTTTATTGTAGCGTGGAAAATGAGAAGTAAACCAAACTCGTTAGTTGCAGGAAAAAAAACCAGAACAATAGAGTGAGATACACCAGAATGTTCATTCATTTTGATAACGCCGTTCTTTGTACAAAAGTCATGCAAGATACCCTCCCACTTTGATACCACTTGTTGAGTAAATAGTAAATGCTTCAAATATATTTTATTTACTGCAGAATGACTTGAGTTGCTACAGAAAAGCTCATAACATAAATCTGAATTTATGACTAGGGGTCAAATTTTTTTTATAATATACAGCTGATATATTTTCAAAAAAAATTTAGCTGCCAGCAGGCAACTGTAGCCCAGCAAGCAGCTATATTAGGCAGCTGTAGCCCAGCAGGCAGCTATATTTAGCTGCTTGCTGGGCTACAGCTGCCTGCTGGCAGCTAAAATAGTTGCCTGCACGGAGCTTGTGTACACGCAAGCAAAGTACGTTCAAATTTCAACAAAAATTACGTAAAAAAATATGCAATTGTCTTGTCAAATTTTGAATT
>CAIGRB010160726.1:4446-17354 GCA_903798255.1 Fraxinus quadrangulata
TTCAGTATAGCTAAGAGGCAGTAGGTGCATTAAGCAAAAATGGAGGAAGGTGATGCTCTAAGACAGCCAGTAATTCTATTCTCTGTCCTGGCTCTTCTAGAATCAAGCCTCCTAGCCTTCTAGCAGCTTCCACGAGTTGCCCTCGGTGACGCTGTGATAACAACCGGCCTCCTGCCTTGGTGCATTCCCTATACAGTGGGAGGTAGGCTATTGCCACCCTCAGGGGGCCAGGAAGATCCCTTAAGCAGATCGGAGATTCGCCCCATTTTAGAATCTGCACGAGGTTCAAATAATGTACTTCCCCTTGTCTCAGTCCATCTAAGAAAGCTGCCTCTGACCAATGTTCTTGAAGAAAAACCTTGAGGTCGTGAGCAACAGCCTCGTCGTCAGATCTAGCAATGCTGTCAGCAACTGCGTAAGTAGCAGCAGGATCCCCTAAAAAGTCTGAACGCAGGAGAAATGCCACCCCATCAAGAGATCCGCCACTTCGTTCGCCAGCAGCCTTGAGAATTTCAATGCTGAGTGCAGCAAGAACGTGCTGTGGAACATGCGGGAGAAGATATGCTGCTATATCTACTTGACTGCTGGAGGTGGCAGCCGTAAGGGCAAGGCAGAGTTCCATGTCCCGGCAACCCCTTTGAACGAACCACTCGACAACTGGCTTGCAACCCCTCTCAGCAGCTCTCATCAAAGGACCCAAGAATGCCATGGCATTACCCTCTTCCACTAGACATTCCATAGTGCCAATTTTACCATAATGGGATGCAAAGCCCAAAGCTAGGTCAACATCAACATCCAAGCTGTTCCTTTGAGCAATCTAAGGCCCCAAAGTACGACAAACAAATGAACCTCATGTCAGGCCAAATTAGTCGGGCAAATAATAAAAATAAGATTGAAGAAGGAAACAAGAAATATAGATAATGCAAGAATTTGCTCGACATTTTATACTTGAAAAACGTGCAGAGAGAGGATGTTGATGCTAGCTTCATGGTCTATAAGAACCTAAATAACACGGTGCTAACGTGAATACAGATGTTATTTGTACAAAATAATCAAGACAATTTAAGGACAGTCACAAAAATCAACACTCCGACAACATTCTATCGTCGTTCATCTTTCTTCTAAATAACAATCAAATGTCCAGAAATGCTGAAACACAAGAACAGGAACTAAGAAAGTAATATACACAAGTATAGAGTCATCTGCTCTAGCTTTCCTAAGATATAGCACCAACAAGGTCTTTTATACAGAATACGAATAAGATTGTCAGGCTAAAAACACTATAACCGCCAAACCTCAAAATCTTGCAATTCCATTTTCAATGCAAGTTTACTCCACATCTAACAGCAGTCTTTTGTAGGACTCATTGACCATTTCTTTTCTCCTAGAGTTATTTAAGAATACAAAGTTTAAAAGCATAAAATCTGCCATGAAATCATCTTAGAACAACTAGAATTGACAAAGGCTGGAGGTTTGTATTTCACGGATTGGTGATACCGAATGGGTGCCCTGTAATTGTTGATTCGCATACTATGCATTGCATGTAAATATATCTTAGAAATTCCAGAGTGATCGGATATTGGAATGTGAAAAATGACTCAACAGAAGATTAATAGTCCATCAGAAGTAAAAGAGGTACCAAAATAACCAGCATCAACTTACAGGAAGGTCACAACATCGCAGGTTACTAGAAAATCAATTTGCCCTTAAAATTTCAAGAGAAGTTAATTCAGAAGTGACAAACAGTTATATATGTGGTAAAAACAAGTAAAATGACAGATGCTTTAAAAAACGAAATTACTCAAAAGTAAACAGCTTTGGCATTAGTATTATAAATTTTGTAAGTATTGAAGTTATAATAGATAAATGACAAAAATGTGACACAGTAGCTCGGAAAAGAAAATGAAGTGAATGAAGAATGGGAGAGAGAAACAAAAAGATAGAAACAGGGAAGAACGATTGGAGAATTAGGGGATAGAAGCAAATACGAATTTTCAACATCATTTAATATAAAATCTAGTCTCATTATGAAGTGATAGCCTGAAACAACTGATAAAGTCGCAAAAATGCAGTGTCCACAAACCTTGTACCAGAAATAATCGAGTACTAGCAATAATTGTTCACAGTAGCACCACGGCCAACCTATTAGCATGCTCAGATTAAGTTACCTGCAATAAAATGCGAACAAGCTCTGTACTCCCAAATCGTGAAGCTTCAAGAAAACATTGGTTGACATTATCTGCACCACCCTCAACCAGCATGCCCAACAATCCTTGGATAGCAGTTGCTGATATACCAGATGCCCAACCAGGATCAAATGAACTAGAGAAGAGTGTAAGTGGGAAGCAAGCTGCATCAAACGCTTCAGTAAAATCCTTCCCCGTAAGATGGTTGCCAGCAAGATCTAGAAAGGTCTTGAAAGCAGATAGTTGTAGCTGGATCTCAATGGCAGAATTGCTGCTGCCCACTCTGTCTCTATTTCCCTGGCAACGAGAGTGGAAACTTATACATTTAAGAGCCCACTCGGTGAACTTCTGGACCTTGGCACCAGCTTCTGCATTCAGAACTTCATCTCCATTGCATTCCTGTAGTCGTTCATGCAACCTGCTAAGATGGGAGGGAAAATTCTGAGCTATCATGCTAGAAATGTCTGTAATGACTTGAATAAACAAAATAAAATGCTAACAGATAAATAGGAAACATATTACCAAGTTAAATTCTCGTTGCCACTTACAAATTAAGTAGGTTAGCTACCCAGCAAACTTAGGGTTCAATCTAGGGGTCTAGGTAACAATTAAAGGTTTACAGTTTCCATAATTCATACCACCTACCTCAAGCTATAATTGAATCTTCAAAGATGAATAGCCAAAATCTTCCAATTTCAGGACTATGTGAACCTGCTTCCCTCTCTAATTACATCATGATGGATGTAAGGTATATAGACCAAATACACCTCTGGTTTTATTCTTTTATCCTCTTTGGGCAAGCAATATTTTGTCCCCTCCATTAATTGTACTCATTGTATATGATATCAAACACAGCTAGTCATGCCCGAAAAACAGAGAAGTCGGATAGCATTGTAACTTGGCAACTAATAACACCCCACAACATACGACATAGCCAGAACATATATCAAACTCTACCACAATAGCACCATGTACTGGGAGAAAAGCTCGCAATGGAAGCTTCATCAACTAGAGGTGAAATTTTGGGTGCTAGGAAGACGGAGTACAAAAGGCATGTATGAGTTTGTATATGGACAGAACAAAGATAACTTTGCACTTGTGAGAAGGCATGAAGACCTAGATCACAACACAAATGCACAGAATTATTTTGCAGCAAGTCTCTTCAATTATCAGGTCACCTTACTTTAGAAGGGCCAATAAAGTTCTTTGAGAACCATGAAAACAAGAATATAATGTGTCTCCTGGTTATACAGGTTCCTCCTTACTCAAGTATACAGACATGACACCATAACAGACTACAGCTAAATGCAGTAACATTGAATCCCTAAAAATTTAGTTAGGTCTTGAACTTCATGCTATATAAGGAGCCCCTTTTCTGCATCTTGCTAATTCCTACTGAGTGTTCAGCACCCTTACCTCATACACCTCTTAAACTTTAAAATTCTTTTTATACAATTCTTCCATAGTGTATAACGAAGAAATCTAGATATCATTCACAAGCATTGTCATCCTCACAGCAGCCTTTCGTGTTTCCAGAGATACTGGCTATCATATACTCAGTAGTAAACTACTTCAAGCTAAAGGATAGGCATCATTTCCAGCCTTCCCCAGCAAGTTTTGAGAGAAAATATATAGGAAGTGCTCACTATATTCTGTTCACAGAAAACATGAAAGAAAGATAATAGGAAACATTTTAGGCACTAAAAGAACTCGACTTGACATTTCCGTAAAATAAACAGTCATACTGCTGCTAAATATATAATGTGTCAAAGAAAGTATTATACCTCTGCGCCATCACAGTTACAGTATCTGCCAGGCTCATCGTTCGACTCTGGCAGGCAGAAACACAGGAAGCGAGAAACGAAGTCCGAAGAGCAGCTCTAGTGAAGTCATATGCCCCATTAGCAACAATCTTCTTGATCAACCCAGTAATTCCATACAACTCTTGGTGTGTACTCAAAAACCAGATTGAATCCAAAGAAATGCAGAGAGCGTCATTTAGGGTCTGTGGATCTGCCAGCAAGATCAGACTCTCGGCCAGCTTCCAATCGTGTGAACTCACAGCACCCTGAAAAAACCGCCCTAACTCAATTCTATCTTGTCTACTAAGCTTCTTCTCATTCTTCCCAGCTTCAGAATCCGAAGCAGCTAATCTGGATTTAAGCTTCTCAGCTCCACAGCTACATGCGGATATGCTCAAATCCTCCCGACTTACAAGTGGAGCTTCCCTAGAAAAAACCACATTCCCATTGCTTCCTCCCTTAACTTTCGGCGAACTAATAACTACAGTCTCATTTCCATGATGATTACCATTGCTAACAGCTGAATCTCCAGTTTCATCAGTTTCCATTTCCATCACTTCCATTTGCGAACACTGAGGCCTTGATTGAGGCTCTGCTATATTGATTTCATCCCCAATATTTAATCCTTGACTTCTGGTTTCACTTTTGCTTTCATTTCCCCCACTAAAAACTTTTCCCGCATCCATTTCTGTTTGCCCCTAAATCCGAGAACCTAACACTACTGGGAAAGTCGAAAACACTCAATTTTTCGAATCATCACCCATTTGTGAAATATCAGAAAAAGAGCCAGTGAGAACCCCTTGTCTTGAATCCCAAAATTTTCCAACAATTCCAAATAAATTCTGCTCGGATAAAATCAGTGCAAACCCCAATCGACAGATCAAACAAGAAAAGGAAGAACGACAAACAAGAACCTCAGATATGTCCACCGATTCACAGATCAAACCCTTTCTTTACATATCAAATTCAAAATGACACTGTTCATATAATTAAACGCAGGAAATCGAAAGACTTTAACAGAAGAAATAAAAATCCCATCAGAGAATGAAAGGTTCTCACGAAAAGTCTGTTTTGCACTCTTGAATCAAAGACTTCAGGTGTCAGGCTCCGCCATCACAGTACCTAGAAACCCTAAATTCAGGGTCCGGCGAAAAACTCAGTAGAGATTTGCAGAAACCGATCCACTGGCAAAACCCTATTAAAAAATAAAATTATATCATCAAGAAAAAAAAATTACTTCAATATTGTTAAGCAAATACACAGAAAAAGAAACTGCTAACATGTAAAATCTGAAAATCTTCTTGCACTGCCATACGCAAATGCAAATTATAAAATAAACCAGAATTAAAGGAAAAATTCAAGAAATGAAAATGGAAAAAAAAAAATAGAGAAAGACTGTAGGAGGGACAGACCAGAATAATTATGAGTGGGCGAGAGGGAGAGGGAGAGGGAGAGGGAGGAGAGAGAAAAGCAGAGCCCAGTGGTTTTCTGTGTACTGGATGGTCCTCAGCTATTTTGTTCTCTTCTTTGTGTATTTTTCTCGTCACCCTTGCTTCTCTTTTTTCTACTTATTTTATATTTGCACCCTATTTAGCGTCGGTCCTCGATCTTCAACAAATGTAGTACTTTTATCTCTACCCTTTAGAAAATAACAAATTAGTCCCTAAAGTTGCAATTTTGTTGTACGATTAATCTCAATATTTGTAAAAATGTATGTGCAAGACATGTAAGGCACTATTACGAGAAAAAAATGATTACACATTTAAATATTTTAGTCACCCGATACAATCAACCTAAACATGTCGCGCCATGTCTCTAAAACGTAAACCCCTTAGTTTCGACCCCTAAGCCTATGATTTTAGAATTAAGTTGGATGTACAGAGGGTCGGTTCACAGAAGTGTTTCCATCACATGAGGTGGGTCCGACGCGGGACCCACCTAAAGAGAATAATGAAGGTAAAGGAGAAAGTGATAGTGGAGATTGTAATGGCATTTCGATTGAAAGAGCAATGTCATATACAATGGCAAGTATTTTCATTTATTTCTAATTTGTTTTCTTCATACATTCTTTTCGAGGTTTGCTCTTCACTTCGCTTTTTGTAAGGGTGTAATTATACAATGCAAGGTTGCCATTTGAACAGATCTTTGGACCAAAAAAATGTTCCTCTAAACCAACTTTGCAATAGAATTGAAACTTTAGGGACCAACGTTTCACCTTTCCAAAGATTAGAGATCAAACTATTGCAGGTGATAAACATAGGGCTAGTGCTGAAATTTTCCATCTTTCTCCTTGTCCACAATCTGCAACTCGCCCTCTATTACTCACTTTATTAACCGGTACACCTTCTTTAAAACTAAATTTTTCGAACTCATTTTTAATAAAATAATTTTGTGTGTAAATTAGCCTCCATTTGATATCCATTATTTCATCAAAATGAGCTTTGTTATGGTGAATTTTTTAAGAATGTATGATTAAAAAGTATGAAAGAGTTTTGAGTTTACGTGCAAACTTATTTATTGTGATAATATGTGATTAAAAATAAATTGAGAAATAATGAGTTTTGAAATAATGAAAATCAGGGGCTTAATAGCATTTTTATCGTGAATGTTTTTTTTTCTTTCTTTGAAGAGACGTAGAGGGGGTTGAGTCTATTTAAATAATTAACCTACTAGCAAATTTGTTTATGAACTTCGAACCTAAAGATACAAAAGCTCAATGACATAATCACTTCACATGAACATCAATAAATTGAAAAAAATAATAATAATAATAAAAAGAGCCAAAGCAAAAGATCTTTGCAAGCGAAAGAACAAATACTACCCTCCTCAAATATAAGAACAAGTTGCATTGAAAAATACAATCGACTAAATGAATTCCTATTCGATTCTTGTCCACTCCAGAAGTATAGGATTTGCCGTAATGTGCAAATGCTAAGCTCGTTAATAAAAACATGCACGAGTTCCTCCAGAAAAATTATCATTTTCACTTTATTAGTGATGTTGCAAAAAAATCTATATATGTGAATACCCGAGCTTGACGACGAGGAATGATCACGAACAATAACTCCAACACCTGGAACAAATGTGTTAATGATGTGCTCTCGAGCTTAACGATAAAAAATGAGCACGGATATAATCTCCAAGACCTGAAACAAAGCCTCTGATACTTAAATTAGCAAGAAGGGAAATATAAGCATAAAGCTATAAATTGAATATAAATACGTACCTGAATAATGATCAAATATTTTATATTTATAGAGGTGGGTAGTATATTAAAAGTAGGAATAAGTAGTGCACTCCTAGTATGATAAATCAATTGAGCATTTTTATCTGATTAAAAAAGTTGTGAAGTATTTGAGAGTCTTTTCATACCTAGGAGTTGTAATTTGATTGGAGTTGCGAGATATGATGTTTGAATAAGGGTGTGTTTGAGCCACATTATTTTGGAAGAATGTATTTTGGAATAGTAAATTGATGGACAATGTGTGGTTGAAAAAAAATTATTGATGTGAAGGAAAATATTATTTTATTGGAAAACGTGTGATTGAAAATGAGTATAAGAATGAAAATGAAAAAATTAATATGGATCATACAGGGGCTAAGTATAAAACTTTTAGAGTCCTATTAAATTAGGGGACTTAATAGAAAGAGAGGGAAAATGATAGCGAGAGACACGAGATGTCCAAGGGATTCAAGCCCAAGCTCGATCCGACCACATAAACTTAATGATGTTTTGGCCCTAGGAGAGAGTTCTCGAGGTTATCATGACCTTGATCATGAGGTTGTGAGCCGTCGGGTCATACAAAAATTATACATAATAATATAGAGAGCTTGCCAAATAAGAATTTGCCTCGAGGTGGCCAAAAATTCGATGGGTTGGTTCTAATGGTTTGAAATGCAGAGGTTGTTGAATTTGACGCTCATGGAGTAAACTAGTCCAAGAGATCGGATGATGATTTCAAAATATGAATAGCTGGTAGTAGAGTTTGATAAACTATATAATCTTTGAATTGATGTACCATTGAAAATTTTAATTTTTTTATATGAAGTTTTAAATTCAAAAGAAATTTATCGACGGGATTAAGTATTCACATGATTTAAAATTTGAAGAATAGATTATCACACACACGTGAAGTAATCTCTCTCTCAATATTTAGATGGTCTCTAACCTAATGTCGAAATCTTTTATAGAAACCACAAATACTGTCCTAAGTTAGAGATTTATTTAGCCCCTGCTTAATATGAATAGAAGAAGTTTTTGAAGATCTAAAGTCTAAGTCGACAATTAAATTTAATTTCATATTTATGAGATCCACAACTTTTCAATTACAAATTTGATTCACTTTTATCGAAATCTATTAATTTTTAGCTACACCTAACATATCTTAAACTTATAATTACTTTTTTCAAACAATAATTTAATAGTTACCAAGTATAAGAAAGTAAGATAATCAAATAAAATTGCAACGTCACCTTTCGACATAATTTAATTGTTTTGATAAAAATAATTTCATAATATATACAATATATTAAAATGTCCCATCTAAATTTAGATAATAATTAACACGTAACATCAATATTACTTAACATGTATTCCATTTGGAGACACGTATAGTTATTTTCTTTTAATAAATTCTTCTTATTCTTTTGTATTGTTGAGCATCTGTCCATTGATTTGGCCCACATGATCTCAAGTTGTACACGATATTTTTGGAGCTTAATTTATTTATTGCCTACCTAAACTAATTGACCACCACCAATCATTACATGTGTTTTAATATAAAATAAATAAATAATTGAAATTTAGTTCTTATTTTATTTTGTCTATATTTTGGAATTCCTATGATTGAGCTCCCCAATGTACTAGAAATACGAAGTAGGTCATCAACTTTCTATTTGTATCAAATGCATCCTTAACCTTTTGCGTTTACAAATGAGTGCCGAAAAGACAAAAATCGTCCATTTTAAATGTTGAATAGTCACGTCATGTGATTACAAGTGACTTACTTCTTTATGAGTAAACTAAAGGGTGTTCACGATTCAAACAACACAACTAAACGACTGGAAAAATTAACACCAACATCATATCTAATCAGTCAACTTTGTAAATTTATTTTTCTAAAATGGATTTTTCAAAAAGAAATAGAATAATAATAATAATGATGGCCCGATTGGCCATCAAGTTAGGCCCTATTCGGCTCATGAAGTTGAGAAGTTATTTCTATCAAGCCGTATGCATATAAAAATAGAGCTTGTGCCAAACTAAGATCGGGGCTACCTGGCCTATGGGTGGTATGGGACCATACCACCCTAGTTAAAGAGGTAAACTAGGGTCGTTGCTAATAGTTGTCAATGTACGGTGCACATTATTTTTATATTTTTTCTTGAAGTCTTGTAAAGATTGTTACAAAATATTGGAATTGTGAATTTTCCACGCTTTCCTTGTTGTGAGGAATGCCTGATTTATGGATGATTTTTAAGATGGTGATTATTTGCTTATGTTTGGATAATTTATTAGTAACTTATAATTTGTAGTCAAAGCCGAACATTAATTTTAAGCATTTGTCTACTACTTGCATGTGTTATTAGTTATGTTGTGTTCAAGAGTGGGTATATTGCTTAGATTAATGATGAATAAGGTGGTCAAATTTATTATTAGATGACTGAATACAAAATGGAAGGTTAGTCCTTGAACTAATCTTTAAAACTGATAAAAAAAAATCAGTTCTTTTTAGAAGAATTTATAAATAGATTAAAATGAGCGGTTGATAAGTAAATAGTACTTCTATATCCATTGAAATGTGTGATTAATAAAAAAAAGTTCGACCATTTGTAAATAATTTATCAATTTTGTTAAATAGAAGCTAAATTGTGGAAGTTGAAAAGTAAAAATAAAGGATTAAGAACTTGTACAATTAATTGTATGGAACTAAGGGCCCGTTTGGCGAGTTTTTGATAAGTGAATTTTTTTTTTTCAAAGCTAATAAAAAGTTTTTTTTGGACTTGTTTTGATACTATTTTGAAAGTACTTTGTCTAGTTAGAAGAGTTTTAACAGAAATCTAATTTAAGGTAGCTTCTTTATGAAGCCCGTCTACAAAAAGTGGAAGTTATCCCAAGCATGCTCGAATTATTGAATTCAAATGGAGAAATTGTAAGTACTATTCAAGTCTGTTTTTATATACTCGGTTTTTCGGGTATTAGAAATTTTTTTTTAGATATATGGTCTAGTAATGATATGACCATTGAACCATGACTCGGTGATTTGTTTGAATCAAAGACCATTCTAGTATGATAATTACCACATCAATAAGTGAAATACATAAGTAAATTATAGCTAGCTTCCCTTTCCTATCCAAGAAAACCTATTGAAATGTGTAAATTTTAGTCACTGCTTAATCATAATTGATTTGCAGATAACATACAAGCAGTTGACAATACTTTTACCTGCTACATTGCTGGCAGATGCGTTGTTCAATGCCATGAACGATTACTTCGGGATCTTTAGCGTGCGTTTCACAAACCTTATGCCTCGTGTAGTTGTTCCCATTCACTAGCACCACTTGGCACCTGACACCTCGACAATATTGGAGGAGATGTTGCCATTGACGCAGAAGTGGATGTATCGTAAAGTTTGCCTATCTTGATAGTTAAGTTCAAAATGTATAATCCTCGAAGTGGTGCCTCTTACCTAGCTTTAAGTACGTTAAACTTGGGTTCTAATGGAAGTGGGATTGAGACAATCTTCCTTCAAACAGAGAAGATCGAGTCATAAATACTAATACTTCTGGACAATTTATGCACAAAATGATTCTCATCTCAAGGAACTTCTAATATAAATCGAGAAAAATTTTAAGAAGTCGTGGGGGCAATCGCCAACCCTACCGCCCATGTGGCTCCACCACTACATACGTGCATGTACACATTCGGCAGTCCAATATAGAAAATTCATTCAGACCATTAAATGATGCCAAACCCCAATGCAATTTCTACGCATTAGATAGTACATACGAACACATTTTTAAAATTACACAATTATACAAGAAGACCATAAAAGAATTCAAACCCGAGCCTTAAAAATATATAATTTTGAAGCCTATCGAGGGAAAATCTAACTGTGAAATTTCTGAATTGTATGACAACTTTAATAAGTTGTAAGTCTAATGAAATGTGTGAATAATAAGTGGTAGTTTACTAAATATAGAGATATAAAATATATTTAATCAACCTAAATTTATAATTTAAGCTTTGCCAAACTTGCACTAAGTCCTTCTGAATAGGGTCGAAATGCATTAGTCAACGTGAAAGATTTAAATATTCAGATAGCAACTTTAAAAAATCCATACCATGCTGCAAACAACTTCGTGTTGACTTATGATTCAATGTAGCTCCACTTATTTTGATTATAACAAACAATACACTTATATTTCTAAAAAAATTTGTTTTTTGAGTTTTTCATGATTATATCTTCTTAATCATTCCAAAACTCAAATCTTCATTCGTTGAAGAACAAGCAATCAAATTAGATTCGAAGAGAACAAGAACAAGAATTTTGAAAATTAAAGTTTAGAAGTAGTTTATCGGAACTTAAATGTAAATATATTAACTCATCAATTTTTAGTAAGTGCATAAGGCTAAAATTATTTCCATAATCCATCACCTGCATAAAAATGTTTTCCATTCGTAATATGAAATAGATTTTGAAAAGACAATTAAAAAAAGTCAACTTTCGGTTGACCGAAAATGCAAGATTGGTCAACCGAAATTCCAACGGTTTGATTTCCCAACAGTTATACACTTTCGGTCAACCGAAAGTGACTGATTTGGCCTCTTTCGCTCTATAAATATCCATATCTTATTGTATTTAATTTTAACAACTTACAAGAGATATTTAGAGAACTTATTTATTGAAAATCATTGAGTTTGCTTGATTCTACATTCTACTTCATTTATTACAAAGAATTTCTTGATCTATCAAACATATTTCATCTAATTTTTCAAGAACACTATTTTGCAATGAACTTTTCATAATCTTACATATTCTTTATCTTTGGTAGAAGTTTTATTTGCCAACACTTTGATTTAAGTGTAAATCTCTCTTCATACTTAACTTGCATTATTTGTTAAAAGGAATCATTGGTTTGAAAATTTTGATACAAAAATACAAACTATTTCATTATCAATTATTCATCAAAGTTTTCATCATAAACACTTGAGCTTTATTATTTTGCTATCTATTGAAATATTATCTTAACTCTCTAAATACTTGACTTGATTATATCATTTGTTAAGAGAGTTTTTTCAATTGTAAAACCATCATTTATAATTTAGTGGTTTCGAGAGCCTTGTGAAAATTCGAGTGTTGTTAAGGATATGTATTCCTTGTTGTAAGTCACTTAAGGATTGGTACTCATTGTAAGTTACTATTATAGTACATTTGATTTTACTCGTGACAGATAGTTTGGTAACGGGGACGTAAAACACATTATGTATCGAGCCTAGTAAATTCGCTTGTCATTTTTATATTATTGCACTTTGCTTTAAATTGTCATTTACATTGTGCTATATTTTCTTAGGTGACAATACTTGAATTAAGTTATCGAATTTGCATATTTACTTCTCTTATTACGCTTTGCATTTATATCTTATGTGTTAAATAATTTTGAGACTAATTGTCGAAAAAGTTTCAAAAACCAATTCACCCGCTCTTGGTTAGTTATTCTTTGGTTATCAATTGGTATAAGAACTTAGGTGCACATTTTTAAGGTTTCACTATCTTGTGTTATGACTAATCTTAATATTGAGGGGCATTCTACAAATCGTCCTCCTTTATTTGATAGTACACATTATAATTATTGAAAAATTAGAATGATGATTTATATTCAATCAATTGATTATAATGTTTGGGAGGTTATTGAATTT
>CAIGRB010160726.1:19202-38631 GCA_903798255.1 Fraxinus quadrangulata
GTTCTCCTTGTTAAAAAATGGAGAGGCTTTCGCAACAATCGTCGATTCCAAAAGAAAGTAGACAAAGGTGAAGAAAAGAACAAAAAGATTGTGTGCTATGATTGTGACAAACCCGACCATAAAAGAACCGAATGTCCAAACAAGAAGAAATTCTTCAAGAAGAAAGCCCTACAAGCCACGTGGGATGATAGTGATGATGAGCAAGAAGATGATGCAAGTCAAGATGAATTTGCAAACATGTGCTTCATGGCCAACTAAAAAAAATGGGTTATCACTTCGTTCTAGCTATCTTTACATTCTATGAATACCCTTTAAAGATGACCCCAACTCAAAAATGTTCGAAATTTAACAACCAAGCAATGAAAATCGTAACTAAAAACAATAAACCAAATTTGGACGCATGTGTTACATGTCGTAGTAAACAATATCGAAGTGTTGATTTGACGTCTCACAACATTATAGTAATGACGCGACAAAAGTTGAGTAAGTTCAAGTAGAAATGAAAGCTCCACAATCACAAACCTAAATGGAAATTTTGAATAGAAGCTATAGAGGCTGAGGCTATTTGTTTAAGTTATCGGTCCACCAAGCAATGTTAATATAGAAGGCTCCACAACTTTTGCTAGATTAGAAGATTGAAGAGACTATGAGACTAGACGTTTGATGAAAATTGGTTCAATCACGATAATTCACTTTATTTAGGAGCAACTTGCTAACAATCTATCCAATGCAAAAAAATTCTTAACTTAGTTGTAGGGATGGCAGCGGTACGGGGTGAGACGGGGCCCACCAAGCAATTCCCCGCCTCGCTTAATTTTTTTATTTTTTTTTTAAGTTTTTGAAATTTTATTTTATTGCCCCATTCATTAGATTGAGCTAAATAATTTTAATTGTCATTTTCTATTAGAATTAATAAAATTTCGTGAAATTTTTCATTTAAAGTATTGAATTAAAAAATAAATTAAAAAACAAATAAACAAGGCGGGGCGGTGCACCCGTCCCCACCCCGACCCACTCGGAGCAAATTTATTCGCTCTATCCCTGACCCGAATATTCGATTAAGCGGGTAATCCCCGCTCCGTTTGAGGTGGGACTCGTGGGTATCGAGTTTATCAAATTTTTTTGTCATCCCTACTTGGTTGAAGGTGTCAATCCACTAGTTTGCTTTATTTTAATTTTTCTTGTAGGAGTAAGTCAGATTTTATTCAAATTATATCAAAGGCTCACAATTGACGTCAAATCATCAAATTTAGCCCATGTTTGATTTGAATTAAAATCTCACGTTAAAACCAATAATTAATTTTAATCATACATTTTATAAGATTTACCACATTCCAACCACACATTTCTTTATTTTTTATCAGAATCTATTAAAAATCGGATTTCAATCTACACCGGAGTTTTAAAAATTAAAACACCCCCTTTTCTACTTTTTTTTTTTAAAAAAAAATGGGATAAAATTATTTGCTTATTTGTTGTTGACATTTGGGGCTAGGGTACATTCCTTTCTTAATGAATTGCTATACCAATCCCACTTATTCCCCTTTTACACAAATCACGCTCCTTTCTCTAGAGTTAAAAATTATTTTCCAGTTTTCCTTACCTATCTTTATAGGGTAAATTTCAGCTACGGCCACTAAACGTTTAGATAAATTTCAAGTCAGTCATTACAAAAATTTATCTCAATCGAACTTCAAATAATTTCAGTTAAGCAACTAAACTTCAATTTCTTTTCAAATTTCACAATTGATCACCTCCCAATTTGGTGATATTGCTTAATTGACCGCCATAGCAAGAGAACTTTCACATAGATTAATCCTTCATATAATTGTTAAGTGACATGACATGCCAACTTATTACTATACTTTGTCATAAAAGTGTTAAAATAAAAATACACGCACTTTAATATTTTAATATAAAAACGTTGCCTTTTTTTCATTTTACTATCTTCGTTTCTAAAGTGGTGCATAGCTCGATTACAATGACTATCAAATAAACAATTTTATCAATTTGAACTATGAGATATGTGATGTAACGTGACACGTTGATGATGTTTGAAACTAAGCCCCTGTTTGATCCACATTATTTTTTTCATTCTCATTCTTATACTCATTTTCAACCACGTATTCTTTAATAAAATAATATTTTCCATCACATCAATAACTTTTCTTTCTTTTTCAACCACACATTCTCTATCAATCTACTATTCCAGAATACATTTTTTCAAAATAATATGGATCAAACACATCCTAAATTGAAGTTTAATAATTATGACATTATGCCCTTATTTATATCTATTTGATTCAAAATGCATTTTTAAACAATAAAATAATATTACACGTAAATTTTAAACATTTTCTTTTTTTTTTATCACATTTAAAAAAAATCACTATTTCAAAATGATTTTTCTCCAAAATTTAATTTTAATGAACCAAACAAGTGATATATATTTCAATTTTTGAATGAGAGATTTTCATAAATGTCACTAAATTTGAAAATTCACAAAAGATTTGGATGTGCACTAAGTGCTTGTTTGTCTCCCATTTTGGGAGAAGAAATAGAGTTTTGAATTTTTTTTTTTTAGAATGTGTGGTTGAATAGTAAAGTAATTTTATTGGTTTGTGTGTAGAATATTTTATTGAGTGAATATGTGATGGAGATTGTTTACTGTAACAAATAATGTTTCGTAAAATGGATGACAAACAGATGCTAAATTTGTTCAAAAATGTCACTTTTTTGTTATGAAATGTCCAAATTACCCTTGGGGTCACATTTGCAAGAGCAATTAATACTTGATTGGAATGCCATTAATGGTTTGATTTGATGATTAAATTTTGATTATTTTATTCATTACATATATGTTTATTATATTGATTAAAATGCATTTTCTTCAAAAATAAAAATAAAAGAAATTCAAAACATAACATAAACAAACTCTAAGTCCCAATTCCTCATCCATTAACATATATTTTCTTCCAGGAATTTCATCTTCTTCATTCATCTGCTTCATTCCTTCATCAAGAACACATGAGTATTTAATTGATCATCTATTTCGAGAGGGTAGTTATTAAAAATTGTTTATATTTTCATCTCTCAGCTCATTATTTCGTAAATATTAAATACAAAACGGTGATAATAAATTCCATTTTTTGAAACTATTACTCATTGATTTATTTGGTTTTTAAATTTTTTTTTGACAATAAAGATATTTAGAATTGTTCATTAAATGTGATCGATTCCATATTTAATGAAACATTGATTTTTTTTTTCAAAATACATTGTCATGTTGAATGGGAATTGATTATCACCATTAATGTTCTACAATAATGTTCTCCTAAATTTTTTTGAAATAACTATTTTGAAACCAACCCAACAGTTCGTACTGAAATGGTCGAATTGTATATCAAACCGTCGGGCCCTGACAGTTTACAAACTGTCGGGATACACAATTCAACTGTCGATTTCGACACTTGAGAACTGTTGAAAACCTTGATTAGCTGTTTTCCACATTTGATGGTGTTCAATGTCGATATATTGATTGTGCTGACTTCTTACAGTTTCAATCCCAACATTTCAGGTATGCGTGATGATTTGAGATTCATCGTCTCTTACGGGGAAAATTTTGCAAATGTGGACGATGAATGAAAGTGGAGAGGGGACAAAACCACTTCCATTTTAGTGCCGACAAATATTACGGTAGCCAGACTTGCTTTACGGTTGAAGGAAAAACTCGGTATTGTTGATCCCCGTAGTGAAATTGAATTGATGTTCAGAGTCCCCAACTTAAATATACCTCCTGCTGAAATATGCGAAGACGAAGATCTCAGTTGGTACATATCGGTTCATAAGGAAACTGCAATATGCGTTACTATTTTAGAAGTCGAGCCCCCCAAGTCTTTGCATGGCAACAGATACAAATTGGTTGAATCGTTTGTTTGTCGTAAGGGATGTTTATCAAAACGTACATAATGAGGACATAAGTCATCAACATAATATCTCAACAGAAATTGCACTCGAAGCGCCATTTTTTGATATTGGGGTTGTACCCTTAGATGAGAGCTTGGACGACCCGTTAAATGGTAACGATGCCGCTAATATTAGTGAACGGATTACACCTATGAATACATCGGACATTGCCGAACTTGAAATATTATTCATTAAGGAGTTGTACTCGAACATTTGTTTACTCGCATTGCAAGAGAAGTTCGAATTTCAGGTGAACAGGTTAAGTATGAAGATGTTAACCGTGAAATGCGCCGATGCTAATTGTAAGTGGATCTACGTGCCTCGACTGTGAAGAAGTCTGCACTCTTTATGATCCGTAAATTCAACAATCAGCACACATGTTCCGCAGACATTCGTAGTAACGCACACCGTCACGCCACTAGTTCTGTAATTGCCGAACTCATATTGGGAAAACTAGACACTGCAAACCTCAAGTACGATCCTGCAACTATTTCACGTGACATAGAACATGAGTTCGGTGTAAAAATTAGTTACAGCAAAGCACGTGGGGGGAAGGTGGCTGCTTTACTCAAGCTGCATGACCAGGGAATAGTTTTCATAAACTTGCTTCGTAATATCACGTCCTAGGAGAACATAACCCCGGAACTGTAACCCACATCCAAGTCGATGGCCATAATATGTTTACTTATTTCTTCCTAGCATTTGGTGCAAACATTCGTGGTTACTTGCAGTTCTCGAGGCCCGTAATTTGTGTAGACGGCAGTCACTTGAAAGGTCCATACAAATGTACTACTGGCAATTGCCCAAGATGCGAACAAACAGATCTACCTCTTAGCATGGGAGATCGTGGATGTCAAAATAAATAAATCGTGGTCGTGATTTTTGTCCAACGTGAGAGATCTTATAGGCGATTCAGATGAACTTGTATTTGTGTCGGACATGAAAACAAGTATAGAAACAGTCATTTCTCAGCTATTTTCATCGTCTCACCATGGTTGTTGTATATGGCATATGGAAAAGAACTTAATACAGAGGTACAATAATGCTAGTTCAGTTTTCCTATTCAAACACGCAGCGACAATGTATCAGGTGGAAGAGTTCGAACGACTAATGGGACAGATTCGTAAGATAAGTGGGAGATCTTACGAGCACTTAGAGCGAGTAGGTTTTCATTTTTGGTCCCGAGCACTATTCGTTGGGCATGGGTATAATATTATGACAAACAACAATGCGGAATCCCTGAACGCAATGTTGAGACATGCCCGTTCATTACCAATCACAAGCTCACTAGAACACATTCGGAGCACAATACAAAAGTGGTTTTACGAACGTCGAACTACTTCAACCGCATGCAATACCATGTTGTCATCGACTATGGAGAGCGAGTTACGCGCAACGTTCGACGCTGGTTCTCGACTTCGAGCTCATTCCTTGACAGCAAACTTAACACAGGTCGAAATATTCAACGACACGGACATGGTAGACTTTTCTGACAACACATGCACATGTCGTGAATTCCAACTAAATCGTATGCCATGTGTTCATGCAACCCGTGCAACTTACCTTAGAGGTACGTCATTGTACGATTTATGTTCTCATTACTACACAACAGACAACTGGAGGGGTGCTTACAATGAAGCTATATATCCTGTTATGCGGGAAGAGAACTGGGTTGTTCCGAACGATATTATAACTACTCATATTTTGCCACCAGTGGTACGTCGTCCTCCAGGTAGACCCCCCACACGCCGTAAGAGATCCAGACATGAGTCCACCAGTTCCAGGCCACGACTTTGGCGTTGCACTCGTTGTGGCATATTTGGTCATAACCGAACCACATGCAAGAACACCATCGTAACATAACCCAGTTAACATTGCCATATATAATAACGTTGTTTTGTTTTTCAATGTACTGGGAAATTAACATATGTAATTATGTTGTTCTATCTGTTACTGTACCGGCCACCGTACCATTTCAGTGGCGTCCTCTCATTATATATGTGCATTTTAGTTTCATTATTCCAGTAACGTATATCATGTGATCATCTGTGTCCTCATTTCGAATTATGCTTGTGCGTGATGAAATCGACATGACACATAGTTTGCAGCACACCCGACACTTCATATGTCGGTCCCGACAGATGTTCTCTGTAGTTCTCGACAATTCGAACAAGATAGTAATTGAAGTGGCAAACACAGTACAGAAAGGATATTGTTGCCCTCGGATTTCATTAATGATCATTACTAATTTCGTGGTTCCTTCCCCATCAGATTCCACGTTCGTCCCACATCAAAAGTTATATACATACTTAACGAACACTTATATAGTTACACCATGGAATCCCATTACCGATCTACTATTCATTGCACATGAATCCGATATCTAAACCACTGTTGTCATCAGAGTTGTCGGACGATATGATAATTATTTTAGGAGCTCCTGCGATGGGAGCCATGCGTTCATCATCGGAATCGTCGGAGGACATAACGGGGTTCTCGAACACATTCTGGAGCACACTGTTAGGTGATTACAATTCTTCGCTCGTGAGTGCGTCGAGGTCAGGAAACGGAACAGGGGATGTGACTCTCCAACCACTTCTAGGGACGTCTTCCTCATCATTCGACGAAATGACGATGGAAAAGTCCAAAGACGAGCTGGCATCGACGTCGGCTTGTTCAATAGCTCGATGTCGTTACTTGCAGTGGAGGAAGCCATAGATTCGAATTATCACGGGTAGGAATCTGCTATGTATCAGTTGCCCTTGCATGTGAGGTTTTCAAATGTTAGTTGTATGAGAAGTGGACATGCTATTTATACTGGGCTGGGTGATGGAATATTTATGATGCTCAAGTTTCCAACCACCTAGTCCAATGTCAAACTTAAGTATGCAGGACAATTGGTGCGATGTTTCTAGTAATTGAAGTGTACTTAAATTTATAATTACAATTTACTCCTAATTAATTACCATTGCATTTGTCACATGTGATAAGTTGTAGATGCGAAATTTATATTTTTAAGTAATAAGTTATTTTTCTCGACGTCATTATGTTCATAATATACGATTGAATTCTCATTGCCGTGCTTATGGGTTGCCCTATCTATTATGACTCGACAGTTCGAACAATCTATAGTTACCTAAGTGGACCATAAAGTAATCGTTGCAACACAAATGTGCCATTGTACATCAATGTACAGATGATGCACCATTTCCATATGCGACGAAATGTTTGAAACAATTCATAAAATTACAAAATTTTTAAATTTATTTAAACACAAAATTTAATGTGCCATTAATCAGGATCAACATTACAAAACAACCTTCCACGCAGATTCGTAAAGAATGAAATGAAATGAAACATTCACAAAACCAAAAATTCGAAGTCACATTACGTAAACGTTCACAAAACCAGAGTTACTTGATAGTCACCAAAACAAAAGAAATGAAATGTAAAAAAATCATCTCAACTGCTTTTTCCGTGTTTGCCTCCTACCCCTAGTGTACGACGTCCTGGTCGATGCTGCGGGCATTCGAAGGTGCATGGAACGCCGCCTGCAAATAGGGACTGCTTTAGCCTTAACTGGATCTTCGGTCGCACCACCTACGGAACATCAACAATAGACAAATAGTTAGTTCGAAATAAGGCAATGATGTTTGTGTGTGTCCTCATGTACATGAGAAGCTGTTGGACGACTTGGGTAGGCGGAAGTGTAGTGTGAAGAAGTTACCTTCTACCTCCATCGCGCGTGAAGAGGTCCCCGCGTGGTCGCTCTGATTGCCATGCAGATCCAACTCTGTTTCGACCTGGCCACACGTTCCTCCTACAACCAGTGCTCCTGCCACTACAGAACAATCGAAAATGAATGTACAATAATATCCTTATAGGGTAAATGAAGTCGGTTAAATGAACTTTAATGTCACATCATTGAAGCGGGAAAATGAGCATACATTCCAACTACGGTTGGTCAGAGTTAAACTAAACAGAAATTAAACAAGCATAAACATGAGCATACCATTCAATTTGGGGTCTCCGCTACCCAACGCGACATCGTGTTCTTCCGACATCTGATCTGTGTCAAGGCCAATGTCATCTTCGTACCCTGCAGATTGTTTAGTGAGTCAGAAAAAAATACAGGTTATTCCATCCCATCGTCACGACACGATCACCTGCACCAGAAGCAATGTCGTCTGACCCTCCACTGGTCTCATCCCCGTTATCTTTCTATTTACTCAAATCCTGCCCATCTCCTCCACTGACCTCGGCATCGGCATCAAACTGCGCAGCGACCACAGTCCTTGCAACATCATCCAAAACGGGCATGGCATTATCATCAAACGACACAAGAGTTGATATGTAGTGTTGGTTGCGCTCCAGCTCAGTCAGACGTAGTGTTGCAAAAACATGCATTTACGGATGATGTAACAGTTTGTTCGGTGGCATAAAATGGCACAAATTTTTAGATTGAATAACAATAACATTTTGCCTAACTCGGGAGACGAAAGGTTACCTGCACTCTCTTGAAGAAGGCATCGTATGTGCGATGCTGAAACTGTTTCATGGTCGTCCAGCTGAGAAGACATGGTGATCGTTCACCGAGTCGCTGACCAAAACGTTGATCAATTTCAGGAATCGCCTCGAATGCCCATATCTATCGCATGATGGGTCAAACATGGTGAATTAGTGTCCCATCAATTACCTAATAGACTAACATGTTAATAAGGAGTTCAGCTGAAATTGAAAAAAAGACCGTACCTGCACGGCCATGGGAAAGCCGTGAATTGCGTAACTAATCTCCTTCTCCCGCTTCCTCTTGGCATTGTAAAATTTGCTAGCATATCTACCCCGAAATCCCTTGATGAGATGATAGTACCACACTCTACCCCAAGGGTAGGTAAAAAAGACGTCAAGGTTGTCGACGATCGAAAGTGTCGCGAACTCGATACCCACATTATTGTCCGGAGCGTTGAATACTCCTTCCACTATGAATGCAAGCCCCAGATTGTATCGATCAACCCGTGGGGTCGACGAACGAACTAATCTCTTCTCGATCTGGGCACATGAAATCTTGTCCAAAGATTTAAAATACGTGTCCTTTAGTCTCTCTTTTTCTAGGGCTCGATGAAACCGATCGCCAAGGGACGACTCGCGGAAGTCCTGGCACTGTCGTTCGTCAAAATGCTCCAACACCTTTTGCACGTACTTGAGGTTACTTCGCTGGGATATGCGTGCACGCAACCTTGCGTTTTTCGAAACCAAGAATTCGAACTCCATGGACTCTGCAATGAATAAAAAGGCGAAAAAGGGTCAGCTAATCATACGTCATCAATGTCGAAGCCAATACACATGGATGCAAACAAATAGCAATCAACATATGTACGTCAACCATATAACGACATGAAACTACTACCCAATGCAATATGAACAATCTGGCTGAGAATTACTGCGTCTAACTGTCGGGATCGACAGTTGACTTGTACCAAATTTACTCAACTGCCGAGAATGTCTGAAGGTAATTGCCTGGAACGGTAGTTCGTATATCCCTATTTTACCCGTTGACCGCAGTTAACTGTCGGGAACGACAGAGCACATGTTCACAAGTCACCCATATGCAGATAATTTATGAAGTAAACCATTGCACACGAATTGGTGACACATACCAAGATGGTAGAAGGTTCACAAGCAGATGTCATTTACATTAAAAAATCTCAATTTAAAATCTAAGATCTGTTGAAGCAACAGAACAATTAAGCTACAAACAGAATCTCAAAATGAATGAAATCACATTTTTGAACAATTTCAATCAAGTCNAATTTAATATGTAAGATCTCTTGAAGCAACAGAACAATTAATCTACTAACAGAATCTCAAAATGAATGAAATCACATTTTTGAACAATTTCAATCAAGTCATGTATGGGCGAACGACCGACAACATTCAAAATTCCTTTAAAATTTGGAAAAAAAGTAGGTCAAATAATTCTTCATAAATCTATATTACCAATCAAAAATTCTCCAAAAACAGTAGGTCAAACAATTCTAAGTAGAGTTTCCAATACCCTCAAGCAAGTTGGACCATCATGAGCCGCAAGAACACACATACCCATTGGGAAATTGTCATAATTTCCGTTCTCGCACCCATTTTTTCCTCTGATTTCCTCCACAACCATTTTTTCCCAATAATTAAAAAAACCCGGATGCAAAAATCGATATAAAGAGAGCCAAAGATTCAGAAAATTACACAAAATCACCAAAGTCATTACTTCACAACAAACCCAAATGCAAATGAAAAAATGCGTATCACAAAATTTCAGGAAGTTAGGGAAAAAATGTTGAAGCATTGACTTACACAATCAATCTTTTTCGACGAGTCGATTGAGTGAGGAGTGAGTTCACGGTTGGTTTCTCCTTCGTTGGGCGGTGGAGTTATCTTTTCGACGTAGATAGAACTTTCTCTGTATCTCGCTTTGGCCGGTGGTGAGTGGTTCCCGATGGGACTAATAAGAAGTTGGCCGGTGGTGGGTGGTTCACAGTGGGACTCACAAGATGTTTGTCGGGGGAGGTTGTCTTCGCCTTTCTCTTTCTCTGGCCGAAAGAGGGTGTGAAATGTTTTACAAATTTAAATGATTTCCCCTTTTTTTCCCTTGTTTTGACGGTTTAGATGACAATTTTGTACAATTTTTATATGTAGTCAAATCTCAATCAATACGAGACATGTCGGTATTTAAATTATGCAGAGGGGTAAAAATGTCCAATTTTGACATTCTTGCAACTAGTTTAAAAATGTGACATTTTGGTAATCACATGGTGGAAAAATGACATATGGTGTAATTTCCTCTTTTTTTGAATTTAGCCCATGTTTGATAATAAACTCTTTTTTTAAGTACTTATTTTTAACCGAATATTTACACAATGAATTATTCTACACGTAAATTTTAAAAAAAATTCTATAAAAATTACTATTTAAAATGCTGTTTTGGCCAAATAATGAACCATCAAAAGGCGCTTAAATAGCTACCCTTTCACATTTCCCTTTCCTCTGCACATACCTGGAGTATATAATATCCCTTCACACACACCAACAGTAATCTCACTCTGTGATTCTGAGAGCCCTAGTCATTTTTCTACTATTTTTTTTTTTCGATTTAGATCTAGAATCTGTCGATTTTAGGTGAAGGATCAGTTAAGGGATAAGATGGATGAAGAGTACGATGTAATAGTGCTTGGGACGGGTCTCAAGGAATGCATTCTCAGCGGTCTCCTCTCTGTTGATGGCCTTAAGGTTGATTTCCTTATTTTTTGTTGTTGTTGTGGGGTTTTTTTCCCCCCTGATCTGTTTGGTCTTAATGCTTACAATTGTTGAATTTTCCTACTTAATAAATGTAAAGATTTGTTGGAAAGGATCTCCTGATCCTGCGTTCTAAAGTTGATATGAATCAATTGGGGTCCCACCCGAAACAATTCGTTGCCATTTATTAGTGATTCACGTTTGATGTAATTGGAATGATTTTATCCGATTATGATATAATCAAGTAATATTTTATGAAATGGGTGTAGTTTAGTTTTGGTATTTTTTTCTGATCCACTAGGATGAGTTAAATATCCAGGTGATTAGTTAGAATTTGGTCACGAATACATCAAGTCGAGATAAATTATGATTAATGACGTGGGACATGATCTGTTATGACTTATATACTAATGCATGTATATTGAAATTTGCGAGTTTCTCTTGCACTTTCATCTTGAACAGTATTTTACATGGACATTATTTGCCTTTGAGTTTTGACCATTCGATTTAAGAATTTCAGTTTTAGTAATTTACATGCATGTTAAGTAATGGGTTTGCATGCCGGGTTATCTATCTATATTTCATTTAGCTGAATAATATTTTGTATACACTCAGACATAGACACTCTATTGCTTGGCTTTATTTTCTTAAGTGCCTTGGTTGGTTGCAAACTTAAGAATGCTTAGTAAAGTAAGAGAAGATATAAATGAGGTTTCATATAAATTTTGGGAAGTTTATTTGGGATATAATCCTTGTGTTTTTAATTGATTTACTTTTTGTTTATATTTTACCTTTTTGTGATTCTGGATCTCATTTATTTCAAGTTTTCTGTTAACTACAGTGCTTAGACGAAATTTTGAGTCTTGTAAGTTCCAAAAAGTGATATTTTTGGAAAGGGGTTGTAGAATAGCTGAAGTGATATTTCCATATGCTACATTTTGCCCTTATAGATCTACGCTTTTTTACTCGTTTTCTTTCCTTACCATGTAGGATATATGACTGATAATTTGTACATTTTTCGTGCGTGTTTTTGCCTTTTTTTTTTTTTGCATAAATATCATTATCATAACATTTTCTCCTTAATCCTGTGTAAATACTAAATACTGGTTATGGCTTACAAATTTTATCTTACTGTTATTTGAACCTAAACTTTAAGCCCTTGGCAATTAGGTCCTGCACATGGATAGGAATGACTATTATGGTGGAGAATCAACTTCACTTAATCTTATTCAGGTACTCCTTTCATTTATATCTGCAAGAGATATGCATTGAATTTAAATATCCCGCGCCCCTTGTACCTGCTCCCTTTGCTGGACTGAAGTGCAATATATATGCTATTCTTTTGATGGAAATTATTATTACACAGCTCTGGAAGAGGTTTAGAGGAAGTGATAAGCCTCCAGCTCACTTGGGTTCTAGTAGAGATTATAACGTGGACATGATTCCAAAGGTTTTTATTTTACCTGATAACCGTTTTGAATATCCCGTACTGCAGTTCTTTTTGTCATTCTACTCTTGTTAATTGATTTCCTGAATTCCTCAGTTTATTATGGCTAATGGTGCTCTAGTTCGAGTCCTCATTCATACTGATGTTACTAAATATTTGTATTTTAAAGCCGTTGATGGAAGCTTTGTGTACAACAAAGGAAAGGTATAATCGTTTCTGTCTAATGTTTAAAACTGCCTTCTCCTTTGGGCTACAGCCTTTTAGTTTCTTTTTACGTAAACTCACTGATATTACCGTATTTTTTTTTTTACCATAATGCAACAGATTCACAAGGTGCCAGCTACTGACATGGAGGCCCTCAAATCCCCTCTCATGGGTATTTTTGAAAAGCGCCGTGCTCGAAAATTCTTCATATATGTCCAAGACTACAATGAAAGTGATCCTAAAACACACGAAGGGATGGATTTGACAAGAGTCACGACTAGAGAGCTCATTGCGTATGCTCTCAGTCTTTATCCTTTCTGTCTAATAGCATTGTGTTATATATGCTTTGAAGCTGCCAAAGTAACCTTAATGTCATCTGAGAAAGAATATTTTTTAGTGGCATGTTTGAACAGACATTCCCATATGAGAAAATAAAATGCTATTTTGATAGACCATATTACTAAATGCATGATTGCCTAATTCAGTTCTTTTTGACAAGTGACAACTTGAACTTTTATGGTTATGAAACTTTGAACATCTGACAGAAAGTATGGCCTTGATGATAACACTGTGGACTTCATTGGGCATGCATTGGCTCTCCACAGAGATGACCGCTACTTAGATGAACCAGCGCTTGATACTGTGAAGAGGATGAAGGTTCTTTGTTTGCTCTCAGGAAACTCTTTATTTTTCCCTTCGATGTTTGTACATTAGGATTTATAAAAAGTTAACATAGTTCGTTTAATTCTTTTGTTTCTCATCACTTGTCAGCTTTATGCTGAGTCTCTAGCACGTTTTGCTGGAGGATCACCATACATCTATCCTTTATATGGCCTAGGAGAGCTTCCCCAGGTTCTCCTCTTTCTTCTGTGTCTATGCTCCCCCCATTCCATTATTTTCTTATGCAATATATTATTTGCTGAGTTATAATTTCTTTTCTTTCCTCTTCTCCTCCTACCTTATAGTCTCTCTATCTCTCTCTCTCTCTCTCTCTCTCTCTAATATATTGCTGAGTTATAATTTCTTCTCTTTCCTCTCTCTCTCTCTCTCTCTCTCTGTGTGTTATTTGCTTATATAGTTTTGGATCCTTCGTATTTTTTAGGCATTTGCTCGTCTTAGTGCTGTGTATGGTGGGACCTACATGTTGAATAAGCCTGAGTGCAAGGTATTTGCTACATATCTCTTACTCCTTTCTCTCTATCTAACGCAACTCCTGTTTAAAAAACATTAGGGGGAAAATGGGACATGGAGAGACATCCTTTTCCTCTTTGCTTATCACTTTATAAGACCAAAATAATATTTATAATTTACTCCTGCAGTGATCGTGGGTATTGATGTAATTAATGTAATTGTTTTCTTCCATTGTTGCCTCTCTCATGTTTTGTTTATTCTTCTAACTTTGTTTTGATGTTATATTTGTTTCTGTTGTGGTTTTTATGAACTTCTTGTAAGGAAATATTCTTGATTTGATGTTATTATCATTGTCACTGTTGCATGCGAAATCATCATTCTCGTCGTGTTATATCTGTTGGTGGTTATTTTATCTATCCTTCTTTTGTTGGCATGGATGCTTTGTTGTAAGCCTAAAATGAAATTTCTCAATTGCTAGGTAGAGTTTGACGAGGAAGGAAAGGTGATCGGTGTGACATCAGAGGGGGAAACTGCTAAGTGCAAGAAAGTTGTATGTGATCCTTCCTACCTGCCTAACAAGGTAAACCTCTTTCTGATTTTTTTTTGTTGGTGTCTTCTATCTCATAAATGATTTTGTCCTAGTCACTTATACTTCAATATCTCCATCTAAAGGTACTTTTGAACCAGTTATGAACTCTAATATATATTTGTCTGTGTTGTAGCATATGCATGTTCTGTAGTCAACTTCGTTATAGTTCCAAGCACTACCAGTAAATTCTATCTTTGCAAACCTGATCATCCATATACTTTTTTTGTCAATAACTTGAGGAATGTTGCAGGTTAGGAAGGTTGGCAAAGTTGCCAGAGCCATTGCAATCATGAGCCACCCAATTCCAAATACCAACGATTCTCACTCAGCACAGGTTATTCTGCCTCAGAAGCAGTTGGGTCGCAAATCAGATATGTGAGTAATCTTTCAAGTGAAGGCTAAAAAGATTAACTACATAGCTTGTTAGTCAACTTCAATGGAAACTCTGGTGATAAAGATTAATTAGTTGGTTTATTAGTTCTTTTCAAGGTTCTTTTATTAGACAGTTTCGACTTATTGAATTGAGTGGTTGAGATAAGAGTTAAACGTGAGCATTGAAGGATGTTAAAGATAAGATTAAAGTGAGCAGAAACTCAGATGGTGCAATAGCCATTGTGTGTTTCTGTGGAGTTTTATTGTCACATTTTAATTTACATTATCTTTTAGGGAAGGTTACACCTGGAGTCCCAACCTTTTGCTTAAAATTGCACTTGTTCCATCAACCTATTTCTCTATCCATTTGAGTCCCTCAACTTTCAATTTTGTCATATTTCAATCATCAGTGGACAGAAACCATCTGCTTGCTCACTAAAATGTGATGTGCTACACACGTGAAACGTTGTTAGAGGGGCAAAATGGATAAAGAGTAAAGACAAATAATTTTCATGAACAAATAAATAAAAAGAAAAGAGAAATGGAAATGAAAATGAAAATAAAATATAAGAAAAGGAGAAAAATTCCCTCATCCCCACCTCTCTGACTGCCATTTCGCCTCTCCACCTTGGTTGGCAGCTTTGTCCCACCCCATTCTACTTGTTATCCACTCCCAACATTCCCCAATCCTATTTTGCCTCTATTTCCGTACCCCTTCCTGGGTGGCAGTTTAAGAGTGTTGGAAGGGTGAGGGAAGGGGTTGAGGGATTTGTTTTTCTTTTTAACTTTTTCTGTTTCCGTTTTCCTTTGTTTCCTCTTTTATATCTTGAAAAGAAGAGACAGCCACTGTTTGAGCCCCATTTTTTTAGAATAGATTTTGTAAAAAGCTTTTATTTATTTATTATTTATTATTTTTTTGTAGAATGTATGGTTAAAAAGTATGGAAAACTTTTGGATTTACATTCAAAATTATTTTATTGAGAGAATATGTGGTTGATAATGAGTTTGGGGAAAATGAGTTTTAAAAAATGGGGCTCAAACATGGGCTAATTGTCTTTTAAACCAACTTCGACTTTTTAACTGCCAAAGTTTCGATTTCTATCTACTGGGGACCCAAGTGATGCAAATCGTCCCCTGTACCAAGAAAATTTAGTTGGGTTGGGGACTGCATTATAGTTTTCCCAATCTTTGATTTAAGGGTAGTACCTCTTGTCGACTTTGAATTTAATTCTGATCAGCAACACCTAACACCTCATATTCTAGCTGCAAACCTCTTTTAACATCTGATGTGATGGATTGATGACTCTGCAGGTATCTGTTTTGTTGCTCTTACTCTCACAATGTTGCTCCAAAAGGGAAATTCATTGCATTTGTCTCGACAGACGCAGAAACCGATCGCCCTGAGACTGAACTGAAGCCAGGAATTGATCTTCTTGGACCTGTTGATGAGATCTTCTTTGAGACTTATGACAGATATGAACCTGTCAATGAACCCTCTCTGGACAATTGCTTTATATCAACAGTAAGTTTCTCTCGGATTTGATTTCATTTGAATATACTGCTTAATCATTGCTTTCCTAGCATGGATGCACTTATTTTGTTTCATATGACAGAGTTACGATGCAACAACTCACTTTGAGTCAACTGTGGTGGATGTGCTGAATATGTATACCCTGATTACTGGAAAGGTAAGACTTAAGTTTTGAGTTTGTAATATTTCCTTCATGTCGAATTTCCACTCAATTATATTCTCTGATAGTTCATACTCTTTATGACTTCGGGCCTGTTAATGTAACTTTAGTGCTCCAGTGGTACAATTCTGATGCCCTTTTGGGGACATTTAATGATGCTGACCCAACAATTTAGTTATGAATAGCACATCCGAGATGTGAGATGAAAACGGACATTTATGACCATTTGGTAAATTGGTCCTTGGCAAATAGTGCGTTAGCAGGAGCCAATACATTATGTATTTGAAAATTTTGGTCGTTGTTCGATACTTTCACTTTGCTATGCAATTCTCTCCTGCTTGATTTGATAATTTAAGGTCAGTAAACATCAGGAATTTTTTTTCTGTTTTTTTCATGTAAAAACAGGATCTCTAGGTCTGTATTGGTAATATAGTGCATAACAACATATTTAAAACTCAAGCAGCGGTACACATAGTTAAGAAGCATCTCGACTCTAAGATTATTCTACCAAATGTATTATAAGTGGAAAGAGCTAATATGGTTCCGTAAATAACTTGTGTCCGGTGGGCTGCTGATTGCTTCAATGATTAGTTTATGTTTACTGGTATTAATGGGATGGTCGTGGAACCCAAATTTTACTTTGTAAAAGCTCCTGGGGCCCAATTGTAGAAATGTGTAGGGTTAAGCTCCGAAAATTCCGCAATATTCATAGATTTTCTGAGACATTTGATAGAATGGGCACATCATGTGCTAACATTACACCATTTGTGTTAGAAACCACTTTTTGACTAGAACTCATTGTTCTCCATTATTTTTAATAACGTGATTTTGTTGCTGATGCAGGTTCTTGATCTTAACGTGGATTTAAGTGCTGCCAGTGCTGCGGAAGAGTGATGAAACCTGTTTGTTGTAGAACTTTTATGTGTCGTGTACTGCCAAATTCTCAAGGAGGATTGAAATCTTGTGGCAGAATTGTCTTGTAAAAGTGGCGTCTAAGTTTTACATAGTTCCTCTGTTTAAATTGTTGCTTTAATGCTTGTTGGAATCTTGTGCTGAGCTCTTATGCATCTCTGGCATTGAATAAGATCACAAACCTGACTGGAAAGAAATTTTTTCTTACAATTCACAATGTTGCTGTATTCCTATCGAAATTATTTCCAGTTTCAGGGATAATCATTTCATATTTGAAATTAGAATATAGGGATTCTAAACCTCAATATAATGGCTTAAGCCTAGGTTCTTAAGCTTTTATGATTACAATATAAATTTGAAAAATTATTAACAAAATATTTTTTTATTTGTTTATTTAATGAAAAAGGTACTTGTTACAGCTTATGTCAGTTATTTGTACATGTTAGATAATTTAACTGGAACTGTCATGTAATCGTACTTAATGGCATATACCATTCTCAGTACTAAACGTGCACCGATATAAATTAATTTAGAAAAAGTTTGACGACGTTTCCCATATAAAATGACTGCGTAAGGAATGCTTTTTGTTCTCTGCGCGGAAAGACGATGGCAAGGAAGACATTTCAATTGAAAAATAATTCAAACCATGACTGAAAAAAGGCCATGTAAGAATCCAAGCTCAAGATTTTACATTAGATTATTAGTCATTTTACAGAAAATGAAAAAAAAATTTGATTCCGCCCACTAAGATTAAATTATATAAACTGCTCCATTTAATTGCCAAGGAAAATTCTATTGATGATGTCAATCGGCAAAGCATAAGCTGGATCTATAGCTTTCAATCCTGGATATTCAAGAAGCGATAGACCTGCAATATGCATACATATTAAGACGAGATTCACGATGTAAAAACATCTCCCCAACTCGAAAGAATCGTAACGAGATTCAACACTTACCAGCAACTCCAAAGTAGGTGTGGAAGACATCGACAGCATCATCCGGCCTATCTGAAATTCCACCATTTTCTTTATCCTACATCAATAAAGGATAAGCAATCTAAACTTCCTGCTTTTCAGTGATAAGTAATACCAGAATTCAATTTCAAACCATAATTGATAAGTAGATTCTCGAAGTAACCTGGCAATCCAAGATAAACTTGACAAGCTTTTCCTTGTCAATCCTGTGAACTCTATCAATCATGATCAAGCTAGAAAGGACCCACCACGGGTAACAGACCTAGAATTAGATGGAAGTAGCACTAGAACAGAATTAAAGAATATCTTAGTTTTCATTCTTAAAAATCTTTTAAGGAAAACGGTAACTCCCATCAGGAAGCTTCTCAGGACGTCCATTTAGACCTCCAGATTTTACTTGTCGTTCACACAACCACCATCCAAGGAGGTCCTTGTCAACATGATGTAGAGAACCAGTAATAGCAAGAGCTCCCACACAGCAAAAAACTAAAATAACAGTTGCGTGCCACGACTTCCATTACTTTGCATAAATACTACTCTATTTGGTATACTACTCTGCCTCAAATTCCCTTGCTTTCACCACGGATTCTTGTGAAGAAACCAATTTCATATGAAATGGGATGATATTTATTCATATAGAATTTCATAGCAAGTTGCTTCACAATCCATCCGCAAAATGCATGGATAAAACAGTTGACCGCTAAACTAAAATACAGAATATAGAACTGAGATAAATAAAATAAGCACGCATAGTGTAGCAGAGGGATCAAATTAAATCACCAAATGACAGGTCCTGGTTTTAAAATATAAATATGAAAGACTATAACTGAAGGTTAAGAACAAAGCAGGACAGAGAAAA
>CAIGRB010160726.1:56408-70624 GCA_903798255.1 Fraxinus quadrangulata
CATGATAAAATTATCATTTTGAATTTATGAAAGAACATTTAAAATATCTAATCAAGTTAAAAATATTAAATACCATACAAATAAGAATTGATCGAAGAAAATAATAAACAGGAATTGAATACATTGAATATAGTTATGATTTGAAAAAAAAAATAAATTAGAAAATGATTGTATACAAATGGATTGGAGCACAAAAATTATGGTGGCAGACAATTAGTAAAATTGATACAAATTCAATAATGACAAGATTGGCAAAATTGACACGTGAATTGGCAAGCAGATTTACAAAAAATTATGGCAACATGTAGAAAATTCAATGTTGGCACACAATTGATACAATTGTTTCGACGTGCAGATTAAAAAAAAATGATCAACAGAAAATTGGAAGGCAAAAGAAGAAATTGATTGTAGCAGATTTCTTTCAATTCCATTTAGGAATAATAATTCGCAAGAAGAAATTGATGTCATATAATTTATCAGTATAAAAAAAATCACATGTTACCAAATTAATTTTGGTACACGTGATAGATGATTATGTTTTAAAAAAAATTACTACCTTCACTAAAATTTGAAGAATTAAGCGTTCGTGCTGATAACGTGTTATAAAAGAGAGAATATGATAAGTCAATATACTTGTGTGTATTTTATTAAAAATCAAAGTCCTATATTTATAGGTAAGAATATGGGATACGATGGTAATAATTTTTAGAACTGCAAGGGTACAAGCGTCATTCACATTAAACCCTAATTTACTTTCCTTTTACGACATATATTATAGTCTTATTTTCTACTTTTTTTGGGTGGAGAAAGTCATTTGACGAAATTGCATCTTAAAATAAAAATAAAATAAGGACAATTGTTTTGCAACTAATGCCCCTTAGAATGGATTTTGTTCGAAAGGACCATTTGCGCCAAAATTTTGTTTGGAACTATTTATGGCACATTTGAAAGATTTCGACTAAACACGTTTTTAAGCAAATGTATTTGCGCCAATTTCCAGTAAATTTACCGCATTGGTGGAGAAAAAACTTGGAGCGGCTGGGCAAGGGCGGCCAAAGACAGAGAAAGAGGAAGAAGAAAGACAATGAAGTTCACTGTGAAGGCATGGAGCAATGGCAGAGCCCGGGCAGGCCTTCTCCTGCTGGGAAGCTGCGAGCTCGAAACTCCAGCTCTCCTCCTCACTACCCGTAAAGGCCTGCCCGTTTTCATTTCACCTGACCTCCTGCCTTCTCTTCCCTCCCCTGACTCTCGCCTCCTCCAATTCAGCCCCTTCCACTTGTAAGTATCTGCATGTTTGTGATTTGTGAATATTCAACATTCCAAAAGCTTTTCTAATACCCTTTGGTGTGAAAGAATTTTTACTATGTCACCTGGCAGTAATTAACAACAATACGTTTATGGCTCGAATAGAAATATAATGAACATCGTGTAATATTAGAGCTGATTTTGTACTTGCTATGTAATATTGACGGTGTATGTAATAAGTTGGAACTGATTAGCGTTTCCATGATTTTTAGGTTGCATGGTAGGTGTTTGTAATTTGGTCCAAGTGTCACGTTATGAACACTGTTCACATTGTTAATCACTTAATTGATTCTTTCCTTTTTTCCACCTTAAACTACAGTTTAGATACCATTTCTTCGAAAACTTTGTTGGAAGTAGGTGGGCTGCACCAGATGCTTGGTTTGAAAGAACATATATTTGTCGCCGTTCCAAGGGATTCCATTTTGTCCCTTCCTGATTATGGGAGTACTAACAGGATCGGTGCATCTTTCGAGACTCCTTGTGGTCGACGCCTGGTAATGTTTTGTAATTTTGTTGTTGTCATTATTCCAATTACAATAAGTAGTTATTCTTTATGCAATTGAAATTGGAATTACTTAACGATGTTTGCAATGTATGACAGATGAAGCCAGCAGAATATATGCAAATGATATCTTCAATGAAGCCAAATATGTGGGTCACATTGGCAGATGAAGTGCCTGCTTGGGTTTCAGAGAAGAGGAACAGGACCTCAGTTGACCGTACAGTGAGATGGCTGAACGATTGCATTACCTCAGATTTGGCTACCACTGTATGTATTGCAATTTTCACATCTCATATTAATTTTTATGAATATTTTCCAGATTTTAATTCTCAGCTTGAAAATTTGGAGAAGGCATAATCAATAATGAATCCAATGAAATCCTAACCTAAATATAATAACAATTTTATGCTAAAATCTTGATGAAATTGAATTCTCGGACAATATACCAGGCTCAAAAAATTAAACATAGATAGGGTCCGAAACACTTGATAATTGTTGACTTTCATTTTTCTGATTGAATTGAACTATCTATATGAAGTAAGGACAAGACAAGACAAGACAAGGAAGTCCTATAAAAGGAAAGCTGATTAGTCCCCCCACGAAAATGAGCAAAATTGAAAAATAGAAGACTATATAAGAAGAAATCAGCCCTTTTACAAAGATACAGGGACTGCATTTCCATGATTTATATTGAAGCGAAAGAGGAAGTTTATTTTAATTAAGTTAGCCTGAAAAGTGTTCAAGTTTTTCCTATCTTGGTTTTTCTTCGTGGCCTGACGATAACTTTTCAGTCTTAAAACATCAACAAACAAGGTTCAAGTTTGATTTGACCAAAGGTGTAAACTGGGCTGTCCCGGTGTGGGTCAATGTACGTGTCTTCGTGGTCTAGTCCATGAGACTTGTGCCTTGAGGCATGCATCTCAGTGCGTAAGCCTTGACAAACTCAAAGCATAAGCTTTGAGTCTCTTGATGGCTGTCTCGTACAAGTGCCGTTCAAAGCTTAAGCCAAGGGTGTCCGAAAACACTGAATAGGAACAGTCAAGAACTAGATAACTTCAATTAGAATATAACTTGGTCTGCCAAATACTAAGATATGTGTCAAGTTGGGGGTGCCATGTTTTTTGTTGCCATTAAATGTGTTGATTCATGAGGTGCTCATACAATCAATATTTATCCATCAACACACGATTTACAAGGTCCACTCAAAAAATATATTATCCAAGCTTCCTTATAATGCAGACATTAGGATTGCTGCTTGCCTGGTGTGTAGATGCTTAGTATCCAATTAATAAGTATCTTGGACACACGTCAATCATATTTTTAGCAAACAAGAATTGTTCTACATGCTTTTGTAATTGGTTTAGAGCATGTTTTTGATTTAACTTAAATGCTACAAAAGTAGCTAAAAGAATATCTTCTTTGGCCAGTAAGACACCCTACACCAAGAGAAGCTCAAAATTTTAGTGTATTTTGGGCAAAAAAGTAACTTCTTTTGTAGAAACAAGCCAAGCCAAAGATGCTCTTAGGATGTTCTTATTTATCTCATATTAACTGTTGAAGTTCAGTCAGGTGGTGCTGTTTTTGGATCCATTGTGGGAGGTTCTAGCGTTGAAGAACGCCAACGTTGTGCACAAGAAGTTGCCCAGCAAAATGTATCAGGTTTTTGTAGCCATTTATTTTGTCAATGTTTTGTCTGGAAATTAGATGTGCCATTATGAGGTACTGCTAGCATTGTTCTTGGTTTGAAGAAACCTATTCAATTTGTTGGCCTTCAGTGTTTTTTGTGCTCCTTAAGTCACATCGAATGCCACATCATTTTAGATATATTGTTTATATCCCCTTTTTCTTCATATTTCATTTAATGGTCTTGTTTTCTTTCGTCACCACCCTAAAAAGTGATTGCACAATGCAGGTTTTCATATTGGCGGCTTTGGGCTTGGAGAGAGTATGGAGGAGCGCCCTGCCCTCCTCAGTGCTGTTACAGTATGTCCTGTCTTGTTCCCATGGACAACATACTATTCTTTTTAAAGAGAAGAGTCTATGTTCTTTTCATTATTTCTGATTTAAAGTAGGACACAAATCCTCATCACAAATCAATTGCCTATTGCACAAGTTTTTAGATAAGGTTCAGTGAATTTTCCCAGATATCTGGAATTGGACTTTGAAGAGAACATGCTTCCAGTTCCATGAGAAGCAAAAAACATCAAAATGTTAGTAACTAAGCAGCCTATAATTGAGTCTTTGCGCATATTCAGTCAATTCTACAGTCTTCCATTTCTCTTCCCTCTCAGGAATTTAGTTCTGTCGTTAATTTATAAACTCTAGCTTCCCTCTTTCATTTTGATATGCAAAATTGTCCTTGATCCTTGTGCATAAGCTTTAAGCAATGGGTTTTCATCTTGGGCTTTCAATAATTAAATCCACTTTGCATATCACAGTATCATATTTACTGGTCGACCCTGCTATATGACAATACCGTGTGTCACAGTGTATTGAAACTAAGATGTGTTCTTCTGCAAGAAAGGCATAGTTAGTTACATGTTAAATAGTATTTCCATTGGGGAGTTATCATGTTAAAGTGTGAAAACTGTATGGTTCTTTAGATAATATTCTGATGAAGAGTTATTCGGTGAAGAAGTTCATCATGAAAGAGATTGTCTCATTCAAAATAGATGTCTTGTCATGAAGTAGTGGGACATTATCACATTAAAGGAGAAGAAATTGCTAGGATATTATGCTGGTCCTGTTTGATTTAGTTCAATTGATGTCATCACTAATTTACCTTCATTCTATCTTCTCATTGATGGATATATTTGCATAAGTACGATTCTTATTTGCTTGTAACTTATAATTTCAGGATATTTTACCAGAGGAAAAGCCACGACAGATAAGTGGCCTTGGACTTCCAGGTATCAGCTCATCTTTATTGAATCTTGCCATTATTTTTTCAATCGAAATCTTCCTTTTAATAATTTTGCTACTTGAGTAAAGTAAAAGGTTAACTGGAATTTACTGTTTGATTCACTGAATGTGGTTTGATGCACCAACAAAATAAATTTGAAGTTACCCAAATCTTCCTTGATGGCTGTTAGACAACTTCTCTTTGTTTAGGATGAAATACTCCTTCCCATGATTTTTTTTTTTTTTCTATCTTGTATACCCGTCATTGAGTTTTTCATTCTAAATTGATTTATGATTTTCAATTTTTGTAGAGGAAGTTTTGCAGGGTGTTGCTGCAGGCATTGACATATTTGATTCTGCGTATGTTGCTAAAGCTCAGGAATGTTGTCAGTTTCTCAATGATGAGTTTTCCTGCAAAACTCAAATGAACTAATAATTGTTTGACAGGTATATTTACCATCTTACACAAGGAGGCTTTGCACTTATATTTCATCCAGAGAAAACCAGGAGACATGATTACGATGATCAACTACGTGATACTAGCAGTGATGACACAAAAATTAATCTCAAAGCAACCATTTACCGGTAATGCTTTACTGTACTATTGAAATGTCCTCTTGAACCATTGTTATCTGTGCTATGATTGCATTGGCAGCATGCTGAAATGAATATTGATGCATCAAGCTTATATTTGTTGTCACATTATCATTTCATTATTTGTGTAGTTGGAATGCTCCATAAGTAGTTCTCTTTGTAGTTTGGTTGGCTTGATGAGTAAGCTTCTTTCCTTCTATTTGGTTTATTAGATAAACTCAGTCCCTGTTTGGTGCACATTTTTTAAAAAGAATGCATTTTTACTGTTGATGTGATGGAGAATATGTGGTTGAAAAAGAAGGAAAAATTATTGATGTGATGAAAAATATTATTTTATTGAAAAATGTGTGGTTAAAAATGAGTAGAAGAATGATGATTAAACAAATAATGTTGCCCAAACAGGTCCTAAATATCTGGTATGAGAGAGAGAGAGAAAGAAAAAAGTAACGTTGGTTGTAATCAAACAATTATAGGATAACGAAAAACGAAAGTGAAGAGAAAGGAATGAGAAAAGAGAAGAAGAGGGGGAGATAAAGGAGAGAAGGATTAGACAGACAGAAATAGAATTCAAGAGAGAAAATATCTATATTTCATCATCAAAGTCTACCAAATTACACTAGTCCCTTTATATAGAGTTTCAAAGTTCATATTCTAAGTAGAAAACATCTAATAAAATATATTAAATCAAACCATAATTAAGTTTCCTAAAATAAGCATCAAAATTGAAAACTAAATTAAGGGTGTGTTTGAGTCACATTATTTTGGAATAATGTATTCTGGAATAGTAAATTGATGGAGAATGTGTGGTTGAAAAAGAAGGAAAAGTTATTGATGTGATGGAAAATATTATTTTATTGAAGAATGTGTGGTTGAAAATGAATGGAAGAATGAGAATGAAAAAAATAACGTGGCTCAAACAGGGCTTTAATATTATTTGCTGTGGGGAAATGTAATTCATGTATCCCTGTATACTTCGTGAATTGCTGTACTTTTTTGTTCTTTGCCACTGAATTTATTGTAAACTATAGAGTCATGGAGAGCTTGCGTTATAAATCTTAGTTTTGAAATAATATTCTTGACTCATTATTGATGTAATTGTTAGGAATAGTGCTCAGACTTGCTGTAATTCCAAAAGTCAAGTATCCAGTTACTTTTCTTAGTGCAAAAAATTGTGATTCATTAATTCATTCTGAGATTTAGAGTTGTTTGTGATTATTAATTCTCAAGCAAATATTAAGGTTTCTAGGATATATGAAATTATGAATTATGCATTTAACAGCCTTATTTACAATTGTAAAAAAACTTAATATTGTAATTTGTAACTTAATATTTGTGCATAGTCTGTGAAATAAGTTTAGTGCTTTATTTTGAAAGACTATATCATTGTTCACTTTACAAAGGGGTGAGTAGTCTAGCTAGGACATATAAAAAATGAGCACTTCTATGTAGAGACATTTTTGCATTTGGGATTCATGAAAGTTAATTTGTAAGAATTATTGAATAATTAAATTTCATTGGATTGATAAATCACCTATCTTAATATTGAACAATAATTTAGGTGTCAGCACATCATATGTCCTATTAAATGGGCTATAAATCTTTGTATTTAATTAAAATTATAATTTAATGCACAATTGTTACCATCTAGACTGATTTTGAACAACACTATATTACTCTTCATAATGATTTCTAGTTTCCAGAATATGGCTTTGCATCTCAAATTGAAGTGAATTTGTAATTACTGATGCATTTATCCTCTTTGTCCAAATTTATTTTTCTTGCTATTCTTTCTTGGACGTCGTTAATGCACTTACTACTGCTATAGTTTACTTTTGCTATTTCTTTTTACAGAAAAGATTCGTCGCCAATTGTTGAGGGTTGCAATTGTTACACGTGCCAGAATCATACGAAGTCATATATAAATCACTTGCTTAACGTTCATGAAATGTTGGCTCAGATTCTATTAGAAATGTAAGGATCCATTCGCAGTTTTATTATTGTCAACTATCAAGAAGTTATACCTGCCTGACATGAGATTGTCCTTCTTACAGACATAACACTCACCACTATCTGGGATTCTTTCGGTTAATAAGAGAAGCGATTAAAGAAGGAAGATTTGAGCAATTCCGGGAAAGGTTCATCAGAAGCAGACGCGACCATATCTTCGATGCTGCTGCTGCTGCTGCTGTAAGTGCATGAGTTATATGGCCTCTTCTCCTATATAGTTGTTGACTAGATGGCATCAAGAGAATTTGCTACTTGGATATGGTGCTAAAATTAAATTATGATAGATTTCTATCTTCTAGCTTTAAAATACTGTCATGTCCTTTCTTGTAATTTGGATACATTTTGAGATATCTAGCTTCAATATATTTGTTTGTTTTGTCTTGACAATAATCGAAAAATTTATACAAGTCTAGGGACTTTACTTAACTTTATTTTCTTATATTTTTGAATAATGTTTTTTGTTTTATTTTAAATTTCAATTTAAGTTAATCCATTCAATCCCATTTCTCATGAAAAAAAAGAAAAGAATGGTGTACAGCATTTTCTTCCAAGCACACGAGTTTGGACGATTTGACTGGATTGAAACAAACGAGCCTTGCTTTGTGCCCCGGCTCAATGACCGGGGCATAAACTTGGGTTGAGCCGGGGCATAAGGCTTTATGCGAAACAAAATAATAAATTCAACGATCTGACCCACTTAAAATCGAGGCATAAAAAAGAGGAATTTGGAGCTTTTTTAGTGAGTTGCAATGGAGTAATGTCAGAAGATATTTAGCCTTTGATTTTTATTTTTCAAAATTCATTTATAATGACATATTTTATAAAATTCATAATTTTTATCAATTTTAATTACTTATTTCACTAATTTCTATTAAATTTACTATTTTATATAAACCAAATAGGGATTTAAAGCTCTTTAAAAAAGTGAAATACTCTTTATTTTGAACTTCTTGAAATTATGTTTCAAGAAACAATTTAAATTAACATTTTAAAATGAGTTATGCTATTTAGCATCATTAATATTAAAGCACTAGTCAAGGTGACACTAAGTGTTATATAATAGTAATGTTATTTAGCACAACTGATATTAAACATCACTCTAGGTAACACTAATATGACGTTATATATAATTAAATAAGTCATTTAATTCTATCTTTCATTGACTCAATCACATCATACCACCTAGATTAGTTTAGTAGCTCCAATGGTGCCAAATAACATTATTCACAATTAAGTGAATTATATAATTTTACATTTTCTTGAATCTATTAAATAATGCCATGTAAACTGATGTTAGATAACATTATTCTTTTAAAATATAGAGTGGGTTTGACTTTCCTATGATTAAATACATTCTAAATATTCAAATTTTCAATGATCCATATATTGATCCAGCTAAATAGCATATACAAATGAAATAGAAAAAATAATATAATAATTTGAATGGAAGTGGGTGAAAATATAAGATATGGTAAAATAAGAAATATATATTGATAATAACAAAATTAAGGGTGTGTTTGGTTGACTTTATTTTTAATGGAAAATGTCTTCTTCTTCCTCTGTTTTTTTTTTTTTTCTTTTTTCATCACGCACAAGTTTCTATTTTTAGGGTGTTCGATAGTCATTTTTTTCATAAAAAATATTTTTCAAAAATTGATCACGTGTCATGTTTTCCTTAAAGACAAAGAAAACTTTTGCTTCGAAGAGGGGTAGTCAAACATTTTCCATTGAATTCCATTAATGAAATTATAGCTACGGTGAGAGAAATCAATGCAGTCCACGTGAAAGTTTCGGGACGGTGGTATGACACCTGAGCAACCATCCATGTTTGCTATGATAAGTCACTCTTTAAAACTTATCATGATTATTCAAAATGGTCAAGAAATTCAAATGGAAAATGAAGGAAGATCGAAAGTGATTTGCAAAGGCAACGTGAAAATCAATTTTACTTCGGGAAAGAAGATAACTTTGACCAATGTCCTTCGTGTACCTGAAATGAATAGAAACTTAGCAAGTGGAGTTGGGAAAATCGGGAATAAAAACTATATTTGAATTCGGGAAACTTATACTAACCCATAATGGGTATTTCGTTGAAAAAAAACTATTCTAATGATAGAATAGTCAAATTATGTGCTATGGAGGATAATTTTAATAAAAACAAATCATTTGCTTATGTTGTTGATACTTTTAATTTATGGCATGGTAGATTAGCACATATAGGAGTTAGTACCATGAAAAGAATGATTAAATGTGGTATGATACAATGTGACATTAATAACTTAGAAAAATGTGAAACTTGTATTAAATCTAAAATGATTAAAAAGCCATTTCATAGTGTAGTAAGATCAACCAGCTTACTTAAAATTATTCATTCTGATATATGTGAGTTGAATGGCATGCTTACTAGAGGTGGTAATAAATATTTTATAACATTTATTGATAATTGCTCTAGGTATACCTATGTGTATTTATTTAAACATAAAGATGAAGCTTTTAGTACTTTTAAGGCTTATAAGATTGAGATTGAAAATCAATTAGGAATGAATATTAAAACCTTAAGAAGTGATAGAGGTGGAGAATATTTTTCAAATGAATTCAATTTATTTTGTGAACAAAATGGCATAATACATCAATGTTCTGCACCTCAAACACTTGAACAAAATGGTTTAGCTGAAAAAATAGGACATTCTTAGAATGATAAATGCCATGTTGTTAAATTCTGGATTACCATATAATTTATGGGTTGAAACTTTACTTAGTGCATGTCATATAGTAAATAAGATTCCTTCGAAGAAGGATAAGATTTCTCCATATGAAATTTGGAAAAGTAGAAAACCAAATATCAATTATTTTAACGTGTGGGGGTGTCTTGCTTATTATAAGAATATGGATCCTAAAAGAAGTAAATTAGGTCCTAGAGGTATTAAGTGTGCTTTTGTGGGATATTCTTCAAATTGCAAAGCCTATAGGTTATTAAACCTAGAAACGAATGTTATAATAGAATCAAGGGATTTTGAGTTCTTTGAGAATGTATTGTCAACAAGAAATTCTCAAAATGAAATTTATGTAGACATTCCAACTTCTAAAAAATCACAAGGAAATATATCTACAAGAGATGTTGGAAGTGAACCTCGAAGAAGTAAGAGAGTTAGAAAAGAAAAATGTTTAGGATCGGATGAATTGGATTCCTAACTTATTTCATTCTACCTAGTAGAGGGAGATATGAAGGATGTTACAAGAACAATTCCTTTGTTCTTCAAGTTGAAAGTGATCCTAAAACATATAAGGAAACCATGTCTTCTAGAGTTTGCATATTTTGGAAAGAAACAATAAATAACGAGATGGATTATATTATTTCAAACAACACTTGGGAAATAGTTGATTTACCAAAGGGTTCTAAATTCATTGGTTGTAAATGGGTATTTAGAAGGAAATATAATTCTGATGGAACACTCAATACCTATAAAGCTAGATTAGTAGTTAAAGGGTATCGTAAAAAAGAAGGAATATATTACTTTGACACATATGCACATGTGGCTAGAATAACCTCGATACGGAAATTATTTGCACTATCATCTATATATGATTTACATGTTCATCAAATGGATGTCAAAACGGCATTCTTAATTGGAGATCTCGAGGAGGTCTATATAGAACAACCAGAAGGGTTTGTTCTACCGAGAAATGAACATAAGGTGTGCAAACTAATTAAATTCTTATATGGATTAAAACAAGCTCCTAAAAAGTGGCATGAAAAATTCAACTTCGTAGTAATGTCAAATGATTTTTATCACAATTCGGTAGACAAATGTCTATATACAAGAATTAGTGATAATATAATCACCATTATATGTCCATATGTTGATGATATGCTGATCATTAGCGACCATATAAATGGAATCAAAGAAACAAATATGTTTCTATCCTCCGCGTTCAAAATGAAAGATCTTGGACAAGTGGATACTATCCTTGGTATCAAAATTAAAAAAGATAGTGGGGGGTTTTACATTAAGCCAATTACATTATGTTGAAAATGTGATAAGTAAGTTCAAACACTTGAACATTAAAGAAGTTAATACCCCGTTTGATTCAAGTATCAAGTTGATAAAGAACAATGGAAGAGTAATAGCTCAAATAGAATTTGCAAGTACAATTGGAAGTCTTATGTAGGCTGCACAATGTACAAGACCTGATGTAGCATTTGCCGTGAGTAAACTAAGTAGGTTTACTAGCAATCTAAGTTCCGAACATTGGAAGGCCATAGGTAGAGTTCTTGGTTATTTGAAGAAAACCAAAAACCTTGGGCTACAATATACAAGATTCCCTAAAATCTTAGAAGGATATACTGACGTAAGTTGGATATCGAGTGCTGGAGAAAATAAGTCCACTTCAGGTTGGGTATTCACTCTTGGAGGAGGTGCAGTCTCTTGGAAGTTTAAGAAGCAAACTTGCATCACTCACTCAACAATGGAGTCTGAGTTTGTAGCATTGGCCGAAACTGAAAAAGAGGCTGAGTGGCTAAGAAATTTATTATATGAAATACCTTTCGATATAAATGATATTTCATCATTACCTATCTTGTGTCATAGTCAAGCTACTCTTGCTTGGGCTTATAACGAAATATATAATGGAAAGTCTATACACATGAATTTAAGACATGAGTATATAAGGAAATTAATCAAGCATGAAATAATTTCTCTTACATTTTTTAAGTCTAGTGAGAACTTAGCAGATCCGTTTACTAAACCTCTCACAAGAGAGTTAGTAAGATCGACATCAAGTAAGATGGGGTTGAAACTCCTTAAATAAATCCACCAATGATAGCAACCCCACCAAAAATATACTGAACAAGTATATGAAGGTTCAAGGGGTAATAACAAGTCATTTGATAAGTGGATAGATCTCAACACTATTTAAATTACTAAAACCTATAGTTGATGAATAGTGTTGGTTGTTACTGTTGGAGGATTGAGTTATAAACTCTTAATGAAGTTCTATACGAACTACAAGTATCTCTAAAAGTAACAAAGATACTGGAAGAACTTCACCTATGTAAATTTCGAGATGGTACCGTCTCATTAGAGAGTTGGAGTTTTCTCTCTTTAAAAATTCAAAGAAATAGGATAGGTGCAAGACCATATTAACACTAAGCGAGTTAGAGAAACTTGTGAAAATTTAACACTTGTGTGTATGATTTCATCGGTATTGTCATAAGGAATAACTGGTTCAAAGCATTCTAGCTACCTGGAATTCCCGATAATATTTTTTGAAATTTACACTATGGTTAGATTCAAATCGAAAGATATCTAACTCTTATACATAAGTGTTGATATTTGATTATGTGATTAACTTTGATTTTGAACTAGTGGGGGATTGTTGGAATTTGTTCAAAATTATGTAGAAGGATAAAGGAATGAATAAAGGAAAAGAAGGAGAAAAACCAGGATTTGTGCTATATAATTGGCATATGCGACCGCATAGGCCATTTTGGCTTGCGGTCGCATAGTGACCATCAGGGAATAAAGGAAGCACCCATACTGTAACTATGTGACCGCATAGTTATTGCCTATGCGATAGCATAGAAGGAAGATTCGATCGCTGGGTTGAATTTTTTCGAATTTTTTGGTGGTTTTATTGTGAAGTGATGTATCTCTTCTTCTCTTGTTGGAACCAGTTCATGTAGGAACCATTGTAAACTATAAATACATGTTAGTTTTCATTTTTAAAGTACTTGTATTCATTCAATTACATCCCAAATTTCTGGCCATATAAATTGTTCTTCACATTATCATTTTTACAATTTTTTTCACTTGTTCAATTTTGAAGAATTACTTAAACTTTTGGTGTTCTTCATTTCTAGGCTTGAAATCCTACAAACTATTTGTCTTTCAATTTTTAAAAGCTCGATAGATGAAGCAAATATCATTTGAGGACAACGATATCATAATCGTGATCAAATCTTTTTTGATATTATTATCATCTTCTTCATCTTATTCTTTGGTTTCCATTGTTGTATTCGAAATATTTACAACAGATTTATTATCTGAATTTTGGAAAAAATAACTCAATATTTTATTAATAAAAATTCTAAAAACCAACCAAAAAACTTTCTGCTTGGTGTGGCTGCGTACATAGAAAACCTTGATCAGATGATAGTTATAATTGCACCCTTAGTCTCTCACTTATTCTGGCAATAATTAACAAGTTCTTATTTTAATAAAATAACCACAATTGTTGACCACCATATCTTGTGGACCTTGCTAGCAACATATTTTAATCATGTCTTTGTCCACCCGAGTTACCTGCACATTAACACTAATGTTCGTTTACACTCCGACACTCAAGTCACATATTGGGATAGGGTGTGAGAAAATAAATAGACAGAGTTTTGGATGAGTTTAAGTTAGGGATATTTTCAATCTTTTGTATGTTGTATCGGTTGATTTGACCTTATCAGTAGGTTATCATCTCGGTCACAATTGCATATTTGATTTGGTTCCTTTAATATAATAGCCGTTACTTTTTCTAGAGTTCTATTTTTATCCCATATAGCATCTACGAGGGGTCTATCACTTACTTGCCTTAGATATACAAAACTATCCCCGGGTCTTTCATTTTTGGGAAAATGTTCGCGACATAGGTTGCAATAGATCTTAGCTTCTTTTGGAAAGATTATGGGACCCTCTTAGCTGTCATAATAGTCTAATGGATGGATGTTAATGTATATATATATATATCGGGGGACTTTCATAAATGACATTGGCCAAAGTTATAATTTGGTCTATCCATGAAAAATCTTTTTTTATCTTTAATGAAATGGGTTGTTGAATTTTGCATCTTAAATCCTTACCTCTATAATAGTTTATAATTTAGTCATGTCTTCTATTTTGAATTTTGTTATATAGTT
>CAIGRB010160739.1:0-26287 GCA_903798255.1 Fraxinus quadrangulata
GCACCATTAATGGCCAGGGTCAAACATGGTGGAAGAAGTATCGACAGAAGCTTCTTAACCACACCAGAGGGCCGCTCATGCAAATTATGTGGTCTAGGGACATCCTGATATCTAACATAACATTAAGAGATTCTCCCTTTTGGACTCTACATCCCTACGACTGCAAGAATGTGGTGATTAGAAATCTTACAATTTTGGCGCCTATCTTTGAAGCTCCAAATACTGATGGCATAGATCCAGGTAGTAAGTTTTTTCTTTTGCTTTGTCTTGTATGAGGTTATTGGATGGATGAGCCTTATTGTTTTGACTATTCGATTAACAGCACCTTCCATACTTCTACTGTCTTTATCATGGTGGACATTTATATTTTTTATAGGTTTTTCTTTACGTTGTAGCTATATATTTATTTTTGGATTATCTCATTTGGTTAAACAGATTCATGCGAAGATGTGGTAATTGAGGACTGTTACATAAGCGTGGGAGATGATGGTATAGCAATAAAGAGTGGCTGGGATCAATATGGGATTGCTTATCGAAGGCCTTCTGTGAATATACTGCTCCGAAACCTTGTTATTCGCTCAATGGTCAGGTGAGAGATCCCATTTACCCTTTGATTGCAATTTCTCTTCACAGGTTGCAGGCTGAATCTATAGTTGCCTAGTGGCCCAGTTTCAAGTTCTTATCAGCTTATAGATCTACAAATTCTTTATTTGATGAATGCCTAGTTCAACATTTTGTTGTTTATCTCTATCAAAATGTGTCATGGACTTCGTTCCAATTGATGTAAAATTATGGTTACTATGCGTATATTTAGATAGTGATTGAGTTGTACCTTCCTGAATAACAGTGCTGGCGTATCAATAGGCAGTGAGATGTCTGGTGGGGTGTCAAATGTCACTGTGGAGAATGTCCTTGTTTGGAACTCAAGACGTGCTGTTCGGATCAAGACAGCCCCTGGAAGAGGAGGACATGTTCGGAATATAATTTATCGAAATCTGACATTTAATAATGTTCGCGTGGGGATCGTCATCAAAACAGATTACAATGAACATCCAGATGCTGGGTTTGACCCTAAGGCTGTTCCAATTCTAGAGGACATAAGCTTCAGTTCAATACATGGCGAGGGAGTTCGTGTGCCAGTCCGTATTCAAGGTAGCGAAGAAATTCCAGTCAGAAATGTCAGTTTCCGCGATATGTCGGTAGGAATTACATATAAGAAGAAGCATATATTCCAGTGTGCTTTTGTTGAAGGTCGTGTTACAGGGACCATATTCCCAGCTCCCTGTGAAAACCTGGATCTGTACGACGAGCAAGGGAACCTAGTCAAAAAATCGGTCTCTCATAATGTATCAGATATAGATTATGATTTTTGAAATGATTACAAATGCTCTCCTAAGGATCAATCTCTGTATGTGTTGCACAGTTCTGATGGGGCAAGGCAATATGTTGGGATGAGTCAATTTCAATTGCCTTGTTCTGTGATTTTTGTTTCCTTCTGGTAACTTTTCTTTGTATATACAGCAAAATACAGTGCAATATACACATCAGTTTGGTTCTTTTGAGTTAGATTTTAAGTTCATCAGGATGTTCATGTCATAGTCAAAACAACAAGGCTCGTCCATCCAATAACCTCAACTTTTTGCAGCTTTTGATGTTTGTTCAACATCTCTTAGTACTTTGGTTTTAAAGAAAGTTGGTCGGCTCCTTTGTCTGATGTAAAGCATCTTATTATTAATTTGCACTTCAAAAGGATTATTTAAGACCATTCTCAAAATCTCTTAGCTAGGAATCGGGTAATCTTGCTTAAAATAAAATTTTATACTCAAGTTTCTTAACTTATTGACCCTTACAAAATTTAATTGTATTTTTAAAGAGTAGAATATTAATTTTTATTCTTGGAAAAATGTTCTTTATTAAACTAGATTAGTGCTTAATTCGTTGTATAGCATATTTAAATAAATTTAATTCTTAGGGAACATGTAAAAAAAAGTTCATTTTAAAGTATTTCGTTTTTGACGAAAGAAACAACAAACATGAAATATTATGGAGAAAGGAATCTCCATTCTAAATATAATATTTTAAGTGCGCATGTTTAATAGATCATATGAATATTGAAATTTATATATTTTGAACATTAAATGACAAATTTGAAGTTCTCTTTAGACATAGAGTAATACTATGTAGCCTCACTGGATTAATATGACATTAAATGATAGGTGAAATTAAATAAATTATTTAATTTCACATTCCATTTAACCTATGATTTAGAGCCACCTATATTGGAGTTGTAATCCCAGTGGAACTAAATAACATTACTCTTAGACAAATCCGTACCCTAACTGATGCAAATTACTTTGTGAAGTCATGAAGAGTTGTAAATTATATTCTATTTCGAAAGATTGTTAATTTTATTAAAACTTGGAATATAGACATTTTTTTTATTGTTTTTGGACTCACGTTTAAGGCATATATCTTTGAAGTTTTTATTGAGATCTTGAATGGCAGCACTTTCACATTTATAGTTTGGTGGTTTTTGTTAAATTGCGCCACTTTTTGGCTTAGGTCGTTTAAGGATAAAGTTTATTATGGATATTAATACATAGATAGTAGCTTGGTATACTATTTTTTCATGCAAAAGATGGTCATTTGCACTATCAATCGTATAACATGATAAGGAGGATGGAGGTGAGCTTATGCCGAATATATATTATAAATGAAATCTTTTTGAATGAAAAAGTAATGGTTACTATCCACCTTAATTCACTATAATACCATTATTATAAGGTGAGTGTTAGTGTCCATTTGGCATGATTCTTTAAAAGTTAAAAGAAGATTTTGTGACCTAAAAGCTGATTTTGAGATTTAAAAGCTGCTTTTGGATTTATTTAGATTAATTTTTCGATAATGTTTCTTCTAGATAGAAGAACTTTTAGATAAAGTTTATTTGATATGACTTCCTTCAAAACCACTTTGGGAATATGAAACATTTTTAAAAATTAATTTCAAACAAAAATTAAGATAGCTTCCTCTAAAAGATCTTCTAAAATAAGCAAAAGTCTATCACGCCAACAAGCCCTTAGTGTCCCATATAAATTAGGGCTTAATCTATAAGAGTGTATTTAATTGACTTTATTTTTCATGAAAAATATTATTTTTTTCACTCAAATTCATACTTTTGAAGTGTGTGTGTGTGTGTGTGAATTTTTTTCATATAATTTTTTTTCTATTTTTAGTCATGTGACCATATTTTCCTCAAAAATAAGGAACATATTTTCTTTAGAGAGTGATAGTTTTTATTTTCTAAGTAATTCACTCTCTCTCTCTCTCTCTCTCTCATCTATCATATCTCTCTTATCTACCCATCAATAAAAAGTTCACTAGTATTATATTTTTAAGTTAAAAATTAAATTAATCAAATATATTTAATTAATAATTTTCATACAAATAAATTTTAGACAATTAAATTACTTAAAATTTATTTATTTTTCATATAAATTTTATATTCGCAACGTACTCTAATTTTAAATTTTGACTTCTTTGGTATCACAATTAAAACGTTTCGGTTTTTGATTTTTGAACCAACACAAAAAGGTACCTAGCCTGGCCTCCACTTCATCTTTTTTCAGTTTGCTTTTTCATTAAACTTTAGATAAAAATGTCAAACTGACGTCTATTTTACGCAAAAAATTTTGCATTTGCTACAATTTAGCCCTGATTGTTTTTCATTCTTTAGGAATTTTTTTTTTTATATTCATTGTCAATCATATATTTACATGATAATCCGTTTGTCCCCATTATTTCATATTATAATTAGAGAAATAGTAATTTTTTAAAGAATATGTGGTTAAAAAAGAAGGAATTTTTTTTTAAATTTACGTGTAATATTATTTTATTGAAAATTTTGTGATTAATAAAAAAATAGAGAAAAATAAATTATAATTTAATGGGGAATAACGTGGGCCAAACACGGTCAAAATATTCTACACGTAAATCTAAAAATTTTCACTACTTTTTAACTATACATTCTCCAAAATTTCACTATTCAAAACAATAGTTAATTACTATCAAACCACTGCTATCGTCAGCCAACCTTAATGTTACGAGGAAATTACTTCTTTTTTTTTTTGTGCATATTAGTAAACACTCCCCACGTCAATGTTTCAGTTAGATTACTTATTGAAATTACGATGATTTGAAGTTTTCGGTAATATGAAGCTATTCGAATAACTTCTTCCGCCATTTTAATATCTTTACGAGAAACATATGGAAGCGATTTTTTATTTTTATTTTTAAACTTCTTACATTAATTATTGGCCATAAGTATTCACTAATTATACATAGTACGTAGAATAGCGTAGTTTGATTAGTAGGCAATCAATGATGTGGGGAATTCTTTAATCAATTGAAATTAATATTCTGACTTTCTTTTCGTAAAAAAAAAGGTACAATTACGTATAATTTTTAGTATATCATTAAACACATCAAATTAGAGTCTTGAATGGGCATTTAATTATTAAGATCCATAAAATATAAACATTTTAAGAATATGGGGGTCAAAATTCAAATGTTTATAACTTTGCACAATATTTTTTATTGGCAGTTAAACTTTAAATTTTTTTTTTGAATGATCAATGAACTTATCAAATTGTTATGTCATTGACCATTATTTATCCATATTTTCATTTGATATTATTTTTTTATTGCTTTTTTTCCCCCTATAATCGCATTTTTATAAACTCATTTTTTTGTTGATTTGTCGTCAATTAACGACAATAATGTCTCGTGTAAGTATTTTTGTTTCACATGTCGCAAGTTCGTCGAATTCTTTAATGATGGTTTATTGAGTAATGGATGGGATAACGATTTGATAAATTTGGTTATCACTCGAAAAACTTTTAAGGTTTTTTGTGTTTGGTAACCATTCGAAAAAACTTTTAAAGTTTAGCGGCCAACGCAATAACCGTTAGATAAGATTGGTGACTATTCAAAAAAGTTTAATGTTTATTTGGCAATACAATAACGATTTGATAAATTTGGTGATCATCCGAAAACTTTTAAGTTTAATGTATAATAGGATAATGATTTGATAAATCAGCAACCATCCGATTTTATTATTTTTTTTTTCAAATTTAAGGATCAATAAAATATCATACAATATCAACGGTCAATTTTTATTTTTATTTTTTTTTTCACCTTAGAGGAAATGGGGCACTTTAGAAAGGATACCGAAGATTTCTACAAGGTTAGGAAGATTTTATGTTATTCCGATTTCCGGCTACCAATTGACCTACATAAAACCTTAAGAAGAAAAATGATACCGTCCCTATGCCCCAGAGATGGATATGAATTGATTCGAAGAAATTTTTCAAACGAAATGCCCTTGCTTGGATCAACTTTTCGAGAGTGAAGTCATTTGAAAAGATTTTTTGAAGCCACCTTGCTTAATAAAGGCTTTTGTTTATGGTCTACGGTGGGTCTAGCCCCTCCTAAATGGGGGTGACGGTCATGAGTTGACATTATTTACAATTAATTATATGGATTTAAAATTTTAAACCACATTTGGCTCCTTAGTCAACACAATACCCGTATAATTTCAACACCCTTTTGGGCTGAAGTGAGTATAAAAAAAATATTTATTGTACATCAAAATAAATTAAAACTTAAAAAGAATATCGAAAACGGAATTATAAAAAATAACATTTTTTTTTTTCTAGAATTAGCATTAAGGCTATGGTTTCTAGAGAGGCTACCACTTTTCTCGTGAAGACTTTAATTTTTTCTTTTAAATGAAAATCTCTACACGTTAAAGTTATGAGGGATGCATCGGACGCCACGTGTGACAAGATGCGACATCGATGAACTGTAGGACCATGCATGCGCACCACGAATAGAAGAATCAAGCGGGAGTTAGACGGTGTGTCAGTTTCTCATTGGCGGATAAATCGTGCTCCGTGCCTTTGCCTCCATAAAACGTGTACGGTGGCCCACCTCTTGGCCGTACTCTTTTTTCAGGCACCACGTTGATTGATGCCAAACTTGACGCCGTTATTTTTACACGTTTTTCCAAGTAAATTAATTACACGGGCATTGAACTTTCAATGATATCTTAATTGGGCCACTGAACTTTCAATTCATCTCAAATCAATAGAAACTTCAATTTAATTTCAAATTTCAGTACTTTATTACCTTCCGTCTCATATCATCCCCAAACTTCTAAAAATTATTTAGTTAATAGTCTTAAAATTACTAGCCCTTCGCCTAATCGCTCGTAGTACTAATGATGTAACAAGTCTAGATGCTATTGGTTCTCACTCGTTACCCATAAATGAGCGACTTGGGCTGATTGTTGGCTCGGATCCATGATGGGTCAAATTAGTTAAATATTTTTAAAACTTAAAATTTTAAAAATTAAAAAATCTTACAGAAACTTATTAATTTATTGGCTCGTGCGCTTGGGAAGCCGACCAAGCTCGTTGTGATCCCTAAATGACACCTTATAAACAATGATGATAAATTGGAATTATGTAATATCTTTAAATTAAAAATTTTTAAATGCATTTTTTTCCTTTTACAACATTACATAGTCTCTGTCTAGTCACGCTTCTCTTTCCCTATTTAGCGCTTTTCAGACCGTTATACACTGCATTGGGAGAAGCGCATATGTTGACCATGAAATATCAGTCGTAATTGTAATACATTCATTCATTTTATGNGCCGCATATGTTGACCATGAACTATCAACTGTAATTGTAACACATTCATTCATTTTATGAAATGTGAAATGGCTTATGCGCCTTTGAACATTACATTCATTCTATATGTAGAATTGTATTTATGGTAATTTAATTATAAAAAAATATGGATGCAAGTTTTTTTTTTCAACAACTGCGACTGATATTTGGGAGTCAACATATGCAGCTTCTCCTATGCACCGTGTAACGGTCTGAAAAGCGGTAGAAATGGGAAGAGAAGCCCGACCAGACACTGATAAGTTGACATTCTACATTGAGATAATGTGGAGAATTTGTCACAATGTAAATACTAATTTATAATTGCTCAATTTTCGTCTTTAAAGTGGAGGATACATGACGGATGGTGCAATTTGAAAAGTTGGAGTTGATAGATCAAATTGAGAAGTTAAAATTTAGTGACTCAATTAAAATTTTGCCAAAAAAATCATTTATCGTAGATAAAATTTACAGTTATGCTATATGTACATCATCACTTACAGATTGTGAAATATGATTAGATTAGCATTTCTGCAAAAAAAAAAAAAAAAAAAAAAATTCTTCTGTAAAATTTTCTATAACTTCTTATATATAAGTAGTATTATTCTAAAATTTACTGGCTTCAAGGAATAAGATTATTATTTTAACTTTGACGGGAACCATAAAGAAAGAAAAAGACGTTAACGGGGAGTTAAAAAGGGGTAAACAGCGTAAATAATTAGATTAACTAGGGCAAAGTCAAATCTACAAGGAATATGTAACGTCCACCGCTTCTACAGGAGAATCTAAGAACACGTGTTTCAAATGAATAAAATAGAAGTAGTCTCGATTTTAAATTTTGAAAATAAATAATAATATTATAATAAATGTAAACTCCCACTACCTTTCTTAAATCCCCATATATTCCTCGTGCTCTTTTATCACCGAAAATGATAAGCCCCTCTATTCATCATTCCATATAAATGAAAAAACTTCTCTTAATACCATTCATTTAGATTCATCGAATCATAGAACAATTGATTTTATCTTGAATTTTTCACTTTGGTTGCTGTAGATTAATTGGGTTCATCAGAATTCATGGATTCCGTTAGGTTTTCCGGCCATTATTTGGGAGGGATGGATGGTCTTGGTGACCTCAGCCTTGGGCTGACGACTCAGGACTTTGAACTCGAAGGTATTCTTTCCCTTTTCTGAGTAGTTCTATGAGTTGATTTAAATTTATTTCCATTTTCTCGTAAATTCTGAGTTATTTTGGTTGAAATAGGTGCTCCGACCGGGACAATGAATTTATTGTCGACTATAGATAATTCGGGCGCTCCGACCCAACTCTTATCCGCTCTACCTCAGTATATTGGCGGTTATGGTTCCACCTTTAGCACGGAAGAAGCTCAGAATAGAACTGTCATTAGGTTTGTTTCTTCATTTTGACTGTTCTAATTCGGTTTTGGTTCCAGTGTAATTTGGCTAATTACTTATATGGAACAGATCTGAGGCAGAAACTGCACAGATGGTTATATTCTATGGGGGTCGAGTACATGTGTTCAATGATTTTCCGGTGGGAAAGGCAAATGAGATTATGATGGTAGCCACTGGACAGAAGAACCCCACCAACGCCGTTCCGCCGCCTTATATGGTGCCAAGTCCAGCTGAATCCACCACCAATGACCCTGGGTTTGACCGCCTTCACTACCATCCTCAGCCACCCCTTGGTTCTCGTAAGCTAAATATTCACATTATGTTATTCACTATAATTTTTTCTGGTATTTTTCTTTTATATTTTTCTCTGTGTTCGTAGATTTACCAATGGCAAGGAAAAATTCGCTAGCCCGGTTCCTGGAGAAGAGGAAAAACCGGTAAGAATACACAAAAACTGAACCGGTTAATCCACAAAAAATACATGTACTTTCCGATTGGATAGCCGTACAATTGACCAATCAGAAAAGAATTAAGCTTGAGATCTTGCACAGAGAAAAGTGATTTTTTTTTTTTTACTTTGGTTATTTTCGTTTAAAGAGGAATGTTCTCCTGCATACTGTGTAAAGTTTTATCTTATCTACGTTTTATTTACGGTTTTCACGTTTGAAGAGAATCGTAAGTAAGATTCTTCGACCATATCAGTACGTGGGTAGGAGAACAATTTCATTTGTTTAAATAGTCTAAGATTGACTTTGTAAATTTTAAAGCAGGATTAATGCAGCAAAATCTCCGTATCAAGCATCCAAGCAGACGGCGGTGAAAGGCTCGGCTTGGCTGGGTTTGGGTCCTCGCTTTCCTTTTCAAGTTGAGATGGAGCACCGTTAGTTAGGTTTTTATTTTTATTCTGGCCTTGCCTTAATATATTTTGTTAAGCTTCAATTGAATTGGAGGACGCTTGCTTATATTTTAATTGTAATAGTTTAATGTATTTTGTTGAGCTTTTTTTTTTTTTTTTTTTTTAGTAGAACAGTTTGAGTGACGTTGAAAATTGATCTAAAATTGTATTAATCGGTTGTCACCAAATTTCGACGGTTAATTTGTCAATCGTCTAATCTGCTCAAATTTGCTTTGTTCAACACCGGAAAGTAAATCGTAAACAAAACGGGGGCTTAGAATACAGACAAAATCATTAATGGACCTTTTTGATAATAATAACAAAACAAAAAAGTTAAATCAAAAACAGAAATTCCATTTGTGATTGCCAAAAGATAATACCATCAACAATTATAACGAAAATAAATATCTACAAAAGTCTGTTTGAGTCACGTTATTTTTGTTTTATTATCATTATTTTACTTATTTTTAATTACACATTTTTCGATAAAATAATATTTTTCATCACATCAATAACTTTTCTTCTTTTTCAATCACGTATTTCCCCAACACATCAAACAAAAAAAATACATTCTTGGACTCAAAATGTGCATCAAACAGAGGCCAAGTTATTCGAATGGAGTTTTCGATTATCATCAACGTACATTTGTTAGTGATTAGCATCACTGATAATCAGCAATAGTATTTCGATCACTGATCAACGGAAGTAATTGATTTCACCGACATAATATTATTCTTTCAACTTTTGTTTTTTTCTCCAAGTTACCAACAAAATGTTATAATATCATTTTTCATGATACGTATGGAGTGTCAAATATGGGTGTACACCTTATATTACTTCTGCACAAAAAATAAATAAAAAAATAAAAATAAATAAAAAAAAAATTGGGTCTTAGAAAACAAACCTTGCCCAATCTAACTCTTTTCACATTTGTATTGAATAAGATTAAATGTGTGTTTGATTGTAAGCATGAGACATGTAAAAAGAAAATAAGTAGACAATCAACTTATCTCCATGGAAATTGTCAATTAAATGGTATGCTTGGTTTAATTTTCAACTTAAAAAATGTTGTACTTTTCCTAATTTTGTATAAAAAGAAAATAAGTCTAGACAATCAACTTGTCTCTATCGAAATTGTCAATTAAATGGTATGATTTGTTTAATTTTCAACCTAAAAACCGTTGTACCTTCCCTTCTTTTGTTAATGAGTAGATGATTTGCCTAAAAAAATAAAAATCTACTATCCACTAAAGAAAATATTTTTCTTGTTTTTGAGAAAAAAATAGTCATATCAACTTTTGAAAAAATATTTTTCATGAAAAAATGTCAATCAAACATTTCAAGAATAGAAACTTAGGTGAAAAATGACATAAAAAATAAAATCACTCAAAAACACCAAAAGAAATTTCCAAGTCTCGTTTAGTGTTGTCAAATTGGTGGATTTTGGCAGGTTGTTATCCAATTGAGTTTGAATTTGTTGTGCGTGTTTAGATAGGATTGAACAATATTCTATTTCTTAGATAAAGTTATTTAATTGAGAATGTTACGCGTCTTTAGATAGGACATGATTGAACACTATTATTCTATATATTTTTTCAAAACGCGTCTTTATTTTTATTTATGTATTTTCACAACGAAAAGCATTAAAAACTAATAGACCAAACGGTATTTAACATGTTGCATGGCTAGCAATTGAGTAGTGAAAATCAAAGAAGAAATGGATTTTAATTTGGAAAGTAACAATAAAATGGCAGGAGGTTAAATATTTTAGCAATTGAAAGTTGGTTTGATATTGACTTGTCGTCTGACTTCTATCCCATCCTGCTAGTTGGATTGCGATGTCTGCCTCTATTAGATTACATGATAAACGTGACAAAACAAATTGCAAAAATATCATCTAATCACTTTCATTTTACTTTATTTTCTTCTGCTATTAATTAGGGAGGATAATAGACCGATCCGAGCTAACTCATTGGCCGGTCATCCATGCTTGGCTTGTTGATCAAAAGGGTCAAGCTCGACTCGGCCCTGCCTATAATTGATCAACTTGGGTTGATCTTCAAGCTTTTTGACCTTTTTAGTAAAAATAACACGATACGAAGGAGAGTACGGCAAGCTAGTAGGTTTACAAACTCAGCTTGCTTGCCCGAAATCTGAACATGGTTCCCTATAGGCCAGTGGGGGCATGATTTGAGCCATCCATGGATTGAGTTCTCGTGAGCTGACTCGTCCAGTTGGCTTGAACTGTTGAACCATTGTCACCTCTAACTAGTCATATCGTAAAAATAAAACTGAAAAATGATTTTTTTTTTTTTTGGTTTAGAAATACTTGAACAGTAAAAAGGTTAATTTCACATTATTAAATGATCGTGAAATATTTTAAATACCTTTTTCTCGTAGACATATTTTAATTATTTATCAGATGCTCAATTTTACTTTGACTATTTTGTGGGGATGAACATACTAACCACAAAAACAACTCAACCGTTAGCGGACTTTGTCAAGCTTATACTTATAAACTTGACTAGTCGAGTTGAGTTAATTGTTCAACCAACTTGATCACTGTTGAGTTAGTCGAGTTATCAAGTCTTGATGAAAGAAAATACTAGATTTAACTGTTAAACTAGAAATACCATTTTGGATCATCAAGTTAGTGATTCAAAGATAGGCCAGTTGTTCAACCGAATGATCATTGTTAAATCTAAATGCAATATAATTAAACTTTAAACAAATATATGATATTTATTGCAACTCTATATTCAAAAATTAAGGCACACCATAAGCTAAAAATGCATTATTTTGAATTTTTAAATCATTAAATGTTTATTGCAACTATATATTAAAATTAATGACAACACTACACAGACCCACCCTCGACATTGCTCTAGTGAAAAAGCCTGAGGCTTTTATTTATTGTTAAAAATCTTGACTGTGCTTGATGTTGCAATGAATTCAAACTTGAATAGATTAAGATATTTCAAATATGAAGATGATTTAAGAAAGTTGTTAGCAGCCTACATAAACATCAAAATTGACTTAAAAGTTTACATAATGTCACGTGACATTCTATTATTGAACAGTTTAAAGTACAATCAATTTTTTCATTCAATCATATATTACCTACCATATACAATTATGTCAAGTTTTCTATTAAAACCTTTTGGCAAAATAGCTTTATACAATTTGTTTTTAGCCAATGGTGAAGCGTTTCCCTTGACTCGAGCTCAAACAAAAAGAAAACTCACCATCTTTGGAAATGAGACAATTTTAGAAGTTAAAACTTAAATTCGTAAGTAACTTTTAATCTTAACAAACACACTAGTTAATCAATTAAGAAAAAAAAATCAAAATTATTTTTTCAATTCTACACAATGATCTAAAGTCTAACTTTTCAGGGGATGGTACAAATTATTCGAATAAACATCTGGTATACAAAATGTTCTTTCAATTCTGTATATGTCTGAGGAAATATGATTTGGACTTAAAGGGAAGTGTAAATTTGCATTTGACTGAGAATATGCTCAAAGTTTTCCATGGATTTCTGGATTGGATGAGAGTGCATTCCTTCATATGTTGTGACTACTATTTCTTCGTCTTTTGATAGCCTCTGAACTTGCTTCTTAACATTGCACCCTTGATGTGTGCAACGATAATAGCTTCTGCAAAAACGAAAGAGAATAAGAAATTCATTAGTATAGATTAATACACCAAATTTCAAAATTTAAGAACCAAAATTACAAACTAACATCCAAGCTAGTAGTATTACAGAGCAAGAAGCGAATCTCGTTAGCATTTTTTCTTCAGTCCAAAAATATTAACACGCATAATCGTACAAATCAAGGTATTTAATTCAATTATACATGCATGCGAGCCTACCTTAGTTTCACTTAGTCCATGAACAAAATTCCTTTCAGATAATTTGGCAAAGATAATTTTAAAAGGGAATACATGCACAATACATATTTAAAATTTACACTAATGCCAGCACAAATAACTATAGAATTGATCTCCTACCTCCAATGAATAAAATAAAAACTTCTCTCTGCTAAAAAACAACTTTAAGTAAAGTTTTATGAATGTATGACTATTGAAGAGAACCTTAAGTGTCATGTCAGCCCACTAAAGATAGGAGATCCGTAAATAACCAATATAAAGCAATAAGAAATATATTAATTTACCATTTTGTTGTGACCAAATTAACTATGGAAGTTAGTATATTTAGCTCTTCCAATGAATGAGAATGATTGCAACTAGTATAATACCTCGTCACATCTTCTCATAATTTTCGTTGAGATGTCCTCTAACGTCGAGTATAATTTGAAATGAACTAACTATTGTCGACCTTGTATTTATTGAGAATAAACTTTAGGATCAAATTAAAATTGCGCAATACTGGAATTTTAGTGGGTGCTTCTACAAATTCTCTTAAAATCTTATTTGGGGATTGGAATGAAGATTGGCTCCATCAAAGTTCCTACACAAGATGGATAAGGAAGACCTAGTAAACCCCTGTTTGGGCATCATTCGAAAAAAAAAATTTCTCTTTCATCAGCAACTACACATTCTCTAATAAAATAACATTACACAAAAATTTAATTTTGTTTTTATTTTTTAACTACATATTCTACAATTCCAAAATTGTGAGAGCATCATAATGTTAGATAGACTCTAGCGCACAGTAAAAGTTTGGCCATAAGTACGCTTTGAGAGGGACCTCTCTTCCTTGTCAGTTCTGAGATAAACATTTGCCTAATAATCACATCACGCATCATCATCAAACAAAACGAGAAATATATTGTAGGAATATTACATACATACATACATACATATACATACATACATACACACACACATATGGTCTCTAACACCTAAACTTCTAGATATATCGGTTAAACACGAAAATATCATCAGTCCAAAATTGTGCACTTCAAAGACTTGATAAGAAATGAATCTATTTTTGCGTGACGTCATGTGCCGAAAACTAAAAAAATAAACTATTTAGCACTACTGATATTCAATATTAATGTAACATTAAATTATGAATACAATTAAATGAAACACTTAAGTCTAAGTCAAAGTCAAACAATCAATATTAATCATATCTTTCATGTATCTTATAGTTTTTCAACTACAAATTTCAAAAACTTCTATCACAATCTACTAAAATCTAATTTTAATTTATACCAAATACCCACTTAATTTCACGTTTTATTAATGAGTTTATCGTGTAAGTTCATGACTGTTGCTAAATAACATTATTCAAACAGTAAACAAATCTCATTTCTAATATCGATCTTAAGTTTTTACTTGGAAGTGATTCAATCGTAGGTGGTAATATGAAGTTGTTTATTTTATTCTTACCATGAAATCGAACTATGGAATTTCCTGAAATATGCCAATCGTTCTCTTATTGTTCACTTTATTGTAAGCCTATTCATCGATGTAAGTCTTGAAAGATCAATAGCAACCAAACTACTGAAATAAGGTTTAAACATTAATTTTCCAAAAAACAAAGTCTATAGCATGCAACCAAACCTAAGCACCACAACATGTGCATATTTACTGCAAAGCACACTTATGTACTCGAATGAAATTAAGTGGGAAAAAAGAAGAAGCAATAGACCTTGGAAATCTGTTGTTTTTCACAGCTTTCTGACCATATTTTCTCCATCTGTACCCATCATCCAGTATATCAACCTGACTTCTTGTCTGAAAAGCATATCTAGGTTTTCGAGATTTCTTCTCAGCCTTGAATTTCTTGCCTGCAGTTCCAGCATCTACAAGGTTGTTCCTCTGGGCAACAATATTATTCATGTCTAAACTAGGAATTTCAGTACGAGGTGGCATCATCCCCAGGCACTCATTTAACTTTTGATCTTGAAATTCAGCTGCTGCATGAGGATTTGCCGTGTTTGATACAGACAAATGAGAACCAGATGCGGTTGAAGATGAAGATTGAAATATTGTTGGATAATTCTCCATTATAGAAAGAGAAAGAAGTGCTCAAGAGTTAAGATAGAAGAAGAATCAGATTGTGAATTTTATTTTTTTTGGCTTATAAAGGTGAGATACAATGAATCAATTAAAGTGGAAAGGAGGCTTGACGGCTATAGTTTAATTACTACTTAACTTTATCTTATGAGAGTCGTGAACAACACGTTAAGTCAAAAAAGGCCAGAGAAAAAGTAGTTATTGGACGTTTGGCTATGCTTAAAAGTAAAATATTTCTGTCTCAGTATAAGGTTTTTCTTAAGCACCTTTTAAACTTAGCCAAACACGTTAACTTTAGAACAGGTTTTGTCTTAGATTAGATGGAACTATAGGACTTAATTGCTCAAATTAACTTTTATGGACATTAATTATGATTCAGTTTGACTAAATTTATTTTAATTCCCTCTATTAAACATCTCTACTAAACGAGTATTTATAGAAAGCTTTAGGGCTCGTTTGACTGACATTTAAAGAATTAAAAGGAGTTTTAAGATCTAAAAGTTAGTTTTAAATCCATTTGATCTAATATAGGTTTCTCAAAAATACTTTCGAAATATAAAATTCTTTGAAAAATTAGTTCTTTTTTAACCATTCAATTCTCTCTTTCTAGACATTTTACATGCTACAACATTTCTCGTTTTCTACGGTACTAATCGTTTTCTCACGTCTACATACCACAACTATATAATTCGCTCGATAATATCATTTTACCTTTAAATCATCATATTACGTTTGGGACTTTTTCGTGCAGCGTATGCATAGAAAGTGAGCGAATTTTAGGTGAAATTTCGTACTCAATTCTGGGTTTCTAAATAGATTGTATTAGCAGTATGAATTATAACTTTTGAACAAAATTATGACAATATCTTGTGTCATTTTATTATTATATGTGATTCTATTTACCGAAGAAAAAACAATCATGCTATATGTACTATTTTTGTTGAAAATATTTATTGATAATTACACATTCATCCATTTTAAAAATTGTTAAAAACTATCGTTTATATCAATAATTCAAATTTTGATAATACATAGTTGCCAATTATGGTTGTATAGTTAACTTTATTAAAGGAAAAAAAAAATGTCATGCATTTGAAAGGACTGGCTGCAGCTCACAAAGCAGGTGGGTGGTCAATGGGCAACGAACCCATAGTCAAACAATGGGTGCAGTAAGAACGCGCACGTGTTCATCGTTCGGACCTTCGGGCTGGGTCAGTCCAGAATTGGGATTATGATCTAGGACCCTGGTGATGGGACCTGGCCATCCAGAGGCGCCATGCGGTGCCCCCCTATCGGCTGGGGTTATGCGGGCTCTGGCCATCTTGTTTTTTCCCTATGATCTAAAGAAAAATTAAATGAAAAATTTTCGTATGAATCCCACGAAGTATGTTATTAAAATTAATTATTACATTTAATTTAAATTTTATTCACTACCTGAACTAAACCATTCAAAGACTTAACTCTTTTTTGGAATTTTCCTTCACACGGTTGGAGTGCCTTTCACATGGGAATGAATGCTAAAATTGGCAACTAGCCCTGTTTGACAACAATAAAAACAATTTTTTTTTTCAAACTCGTTTTCACAATAAAATATTCTACACGTAAACCTAATATTTTTTCCTATTTTTTAATTACACAATTTTCAAAAACTCACCGTTCCAAATTTCATTTTTTTAAAAAAAATCTCTTTTTAATAGTTATAAAACAGGAACATAGTCGGTCAAAGAAATTTCTACCTACTCCAAAATTACCTTATTCTTTAATTATTTTATCTTTGTTCAAACACGTGCATTTGGAACATAGAAAAATTTTAGGATATTCAAATGTTTTGAGATACCAAGAATTCAATGGATGTGGAAAAATTAAGGAGGTATTATTCTTAGTCCACATTGGTGGACTATTGGATAGTCTTTCTTTTTGTAATAATTAAAAAGCAGCCAACGCGTTATTTTTAAAACCTTACTTCTTTAAAAAAAATAAAAAAATAAAATAAAATCACTTACGACTTTTAAAAATAACTTGTGAATCGTGTGACCATAAATAGGAAGTATAACTATTACAATTTTATATGGTCAAATCGATCAAATTGGACACGGCTTATACTCCAATTGTGAATCATGTGATCGTAAATAGGGATTATATGGAATATTATTTGTTATTATGTAGTGGACTACTAAAAAAAATTACTTGTAGCATCCTATATTCAAACCACAACACTTACACTGTGCGAATCTATTTGCTTAAAAATGTAACTCTAGGTGTTAATCACACCATGTTTAAAAAAAATATTAATCACATCATATTATCAACCAAAATACTTATGTGTAAATCCTTTTGCTAAAAAAATGGTAATAATTGGTGTTATTTAAGTGGTTAAAATAATTTTAAAGTCGACCAAAATACTTGAACGATACGACTATGCTTGCTTAGAAATGTAATTCTCGGTGTTAATATGTTGTAATGAGAGCAATACTCTCAAATTTAATGCTGCACATGATCTTGTAATGTTAGTAGTCTTCAGATCCAGAAAAAATTTGGTCACGAGCTAAAACGAGAAAAAAAAAATTTACACATTAAAAAAAAAATTTTATTAATTTTTTTTTTTTTTACTTAGGATCTTGGCTGGAGGGATGGGCTGTAGCAGAGGCTGGCCCGTCCCTGGATCTGCCTCTGCTTCCCATGTTTGTAGTTCTAACCTTTTTTTCCCCCCGATCGAGCATCTATGCCTAAGTTTTGCATGATTCATCGAACTAGGGATTATGATATAGATGGCTATGTAGATTCCAAGGCATCAATCGAGGAACTAGTTTGTTGGTAAGAGATGTGAAAAATCGTGCTCAACAAGGCAAGTGGACCCAATATAGCAGGCTAGGTCCTTACCCACATAAAGGCAATCAACCTAAGAAACGACGATGGAAGAGATCGCCAGAATAACGACCTTGCCGATCAACCCATCGGCTATTGGCTACTTTACAAAAGAGGACCGTACATAGGACTGACATGAAATTCCTAAAAGATTTATATGAGGAGAGCCAAAAAGTCGGTCCTCGAATTTGACAAGTGAACGGACACCATCCCCAACCAAAACCCATTGTATTTTCAGAGGAGGATGAATGCTACAAACATTATCCGCACTGTAATGCTCAATGGTACGTATAGTGATTGCGACAATGGCCTTTGAAGAATGTTAGCATAAAATGAGAGTGCCTTGAACATCTTGTTTAGAAAAACCTTCAACTATATGAACAAAGATCATGAGCTCTCCATGATACCAGAGCCTTAATACTGTTTCACCAATGACAACCTTATTCAATGAAGAAGGATTACCCTCTCTAAGGACAAGGTGAAAAGCCTAGGATGGTCCAAAAGTACATGGAGTTCTTAGAGATAGAAAATCACAAGCATATCATGGGGTCCTTGGAGACTAGTCTCCAAGGATCTACATGCAATAATCTTTATTAGCCTACTGGTTTTGTATAGTTTTGGTCAGGTCTGAGCCTTGATTATTGTGTGATTATAGTGGTAGAATACAGTGTTTTAGGTTATGTTCGTTCTACAAATATAATCGGTAAATCTATATTTCTTGGTAGGCAGTGAGGTTCCTGATTTGTTGTATAGTATAGGCTGTTGTTGGGAGATCCTTTGAGGATCGATGATCAATGAGGAAGGGATTGTGTTCGGTTTATGATTATTGGCTGTAAAACCCTTATAAATCTATCTCTTGAAGGTTCTTGCGTGGTGACAAACTCGATTTACCTCTGAGCCCTTAGATTGGCTTGGCCGAATTGGGTGAGCAATTTCTTATGTTATCTACATTCTCTTGTGTGAGTTCTCGAGCGTAATTGGGCGTTTGTGCGTGGTATTTGATTGAAATAATACCAATACTAACTTTGGAAAATGAGATAAACTAAAAAAGGCTCCATGTATGCAACAACTCACACTTTTTGGTGAGTCAAGGTAATCGGAACTTTGTAACAAGGGAGAACACAATGGCTACATATTTAAAGTTAATCATGGACTCTCTTCAAGTCATTGAGAAGTTTGAGTTGATCTAAATCTCAAAGCCGAGAATGGATACATCGATGCCATTTCAAAGCTAGACATCTGTTGAGAATCTGAACTCATAGGATAGTCCATATCTAGCAACTATACAAACCAACAATCAAGGAAAGTACATCATATGAAGTATTGTAGGTAAGAAATCCTTTCCCTAGGATGAAGGAAATCATTGCCTACCTAAAAAAACTAAAAGCTTCCTCAGGATAAGAAGAGGCCCATTAGTTGTGCCTACAGGCAGCCAAATTCATCCTCGAGGATGATAACTTGTATGAAAGGCACTTTAGTTCTCCGATGTTAAAGGATTTGTTTTCACCCTCTCAAAGTTATCAATCTTTGAGGACTAAATTGCAAACTTTCAAAGTTTTCTCGGGTCGACTATAATGATTTTAGAATGAAGAGGACTTAAACCCTATTTGATAGAGATTTAAATCAAAGTTTTTGGTAGATTTTGATGAAATATGTGTTGAAAAAATGTGGATCCCATGAAATATGTGATTAAAATTAATTGTTAATTTTAACTTGAGATTTTAATTGAATTTTAATCCAAACCAAATAGGGGCTTAATCACAAATATTAGAAGATGAGTGACTAAAATCACATAAGAAAAGGAGTTCAATTGGAAAAATGATTTGTTTCTTTTTCTTCTCGAACTCTTTGATGAAAAGAACTCTTTGATGAAAATCAAGTTGCACAAGAATTTTACTAAATCATGTTCTATAAATACATATCTTAGTCTAACAAATAAAAGAGGGCTTGTAGAGTTTCATTAAACACATATATTCAAGTTGAGGCTTGTGAGGATGTATTGTACAAATATTATGCAAGCCCAAATGGAGAGAAAAATCAAGAAATCAATCAAAAAGTTAGGGTTTCAAGACTTAACAAGGATAAGGCGGAATCATAACTAGTTTACAATCATCATTCCATATTAAATTAACATAAACTCGCATGATATTATACGTGTAATTATTTAGTTTTCAGGTATAATGAAAATATTTTACAAAACGAGCAAGGAAATGATATTGAAGGAAGATTAAAAAAAAAAAAAAAGGCAAAACAAGAAACATCATATACACGGCGAGTATTGATAACCCTTATTTAAGCCTTTTTTGGGCACATAGAAGATAATGTGTATTTTAAATTTGGCGGTGTAGATTAATCAATTTAGTTTTATTTGCTTGTTTGTGTGATATGTTTAAAAAAAAAAATACATATATAAAAAAAAATACTTTTTAAATTTTATGTGTATCTGTATGAGTTGGATAACCTTGCCGACTAACTGAAATTATTTTGGAATTGTGTTATGTTTCATAAATTGAGAATAGGTGATGCATTTTTTTTTCTAATTTGATACTTTTCATGTTTGATCTTATTATATTGAGCTCAATAATCATGATAATTATTATGTATTTTTTATTGGTTATAATAATAGAATATGTTAAATTAATTTAAACTTAGATTGATGAACCGAGATCATAATTAAAAACACAACTACTTAACCAATTGAAAGAATAATTTGGGTTGTTGATCCATTATTGGGAGCTTTTTAGTTATGTGTTGATTCTGTGCATGTTAAATATTTATGTGCAATGTTATTAGCTAACAAGTAGAGACTAGGTAGTAACTATTTACTAGGGGCTTGATTTCAATTACTTAATAAAAAATAAAAGGCATTGCAATATCCATGACACATAGGTAAAGTTACATATATTGTTGTGTGAAACTAGTCTTGAATAATTAGGAGACTGCTACATGGAAAAAAGGGCTTTCTGTGATGTAGAGTGAAAACTACATTCGAAAACCAAACAAAGATCTCAAAAATAGAAGAAGTGACATAATAAAAAAAGAAAATACACCAAAGCGTGTTGAGGTAACAGCAAAACAATTATAACCATTGTTTCCATCTGACTAAAAAATGGATACTTAATTTAGAATTTAGACTTTTGATGAGGATTATTATCTTAGTTGAAACTTGGAGGTTGAGACATTGAAACTTAAGGAAAATCATCATGTATTGAGATAGTGACTTTCATTGGTGAAAACCAACCAAACTTGAGAGGGAAATAAATGAGAGTTGTGAAATCAACCTTAAAATATACACCTTGGGTATGTGATTGAAAAAAAAAATTGGGGATGTTTATCCCATGAAAGAGAAATATATATATATTTGACGATGTACACAAATCAATCAAGCATTGAATGAGTAAAAAATAGTTTTAGTTGCATTATTTATAAACTTTTTGTGAATTATCGAATGATTTCAATACTTGATGGGAGTATGGCAAAGTTATCTAATGCATTTATATTTTTGTTCATTTGCTTATGTGTTTAGTAAATAGTCTTGCTCAAGATGAATAAAAGTTTATGTTTGGAGGTATTTGACAAGTACATTTTATGCGCTTATTCGAGCTTCTATTCTTATTATTTATATGTAAATTGAGCGAATATTTACTTAATTTATGTAAATTATATTAATTGTAGGAAAAATTCCAAATTGGATACAATTTATGTGAGAATATGTTAGTTTGAGCTTAATTGTAGTTGTTGTGAAGCAATCGAAAATTAATTGAATTGCAAGAGATCAATTGGAAGTATTAATGGAGTATTCGGTAAAAAAATCATAAGTTTCGTGGAAAGTTTGGAGATTAAATTGAAAACTTTCAAAACTTTTCTTGAGTTGACTATAATGATTTTAGAATGAAGAGGACTTAATCTCAAATACAAGAAGATGAATGACTAAAATCACATGAGAAAATGAGTTATATTGGTAATGGGATTTGTTTCATTATTCTTCTCAAAACTCTTTGATGGAACTCAAGTTGAACAAGGATTTTTCCAAAATTTTGTTCTATAAATACATTATTTATCCAAGAATTAAAAGATTGTAGAGTTTCATTATACACATATATTCAAGTATAGACATGTGGGGATTTATTGTACAAATATTATACAAGCCCAGAAGGAGAAAAAAATAATCAAGAAATGGTTTCAAGATTTGCAAGAACAATGAGCAATCTTTGTGCAAGATCTTTATCTTTTTTCTCCGTTTTGCTTAAAACTTGATGATGTATTTTAATTCCTTCATGTTTTATTTTTCACATATGATATGTAATTAAGTAATTAGTTAGAATGAATGATTGTAACATAGTTTTGAACCTTATTTTTAATAAGTTTCGAATCTCCAATTGATCTTGTGACTTTTTTTACTTCTATTCTTAATGCTTTGATTAATTGGCCACGAATTTATTAATTTTATGAGCGATAGATACCAGGAGAGACAGATTATTTGTTTGAACCATGTAGTAAAAGTCGAGAACTAGTATAAAAGCGTAAATATACATTTTCTAGTTAATACGATCATTACATGGATTCTTAAATATTTAACGCATTTCACTAAGATGTATTAGGATTCATATAGAGTTATGTAATTGATTTAGTTAAATAGAATCGATTAGAACTCGAGAGAAGTAAGTTGAATATATTAGAAAAATTCGACCGAGATAAACATAATCAATTATTATAAATCAAAATTTATCAACACAACAAAGTCGCCTATCCTAAATATTAGACTTAGACTTGGGGATTTTGTTATACTCCTAACCTACCAGGGCTCTATCCGAGAGCCACGTGAGCCTTCAACTACAAGGCGCGTGGCTGTCCATGTGTTCACCATAATGATATGATAAATTTATCATCATCTTCACTTAAGATGTCACCTATCTGATCTTTGTGCTGTTGTGAATCCGTCCTTCGACCAAACCAGTGACGGCCAATGGCCTTGGGCGAAGCATGCTTCACAGTTTCGTTCGTACTTACAAGGAATGAAGTCTTCAACAAGAAAATTGCCTTAGGGTTCATGAAAATATTTCAAAGGCCACTCTACAAGGAAACCCAATTAGACAAGGAAACAACCTCTTGAAAATCCTACCATAATTGGGAGGTGGGTCACGCGAACCAATAGGAGTGTTACACGTGGATTACGGCCGCATGCTCAATCACTTGCTCCTCAAGAATCTTTATCCGATATTTATATACACACACAGTTTGAGGAATAGGTATTTTATATTTTCATATCGAAACTCCTATCAAATCTCAGCTTGTTTGTCCCTTTTTACAACTTGTACCGAAAATTGACTTGACTATGGAAAATATCTCTCCCACACCCAGCTCTTGAATCTCTGCTTCCTTTTTGCCCTTGGCCTTGATGATAATGGTTTTCGTCCTAATATACGTGTAAGTCGGTATGGACGTGATTGGAGATTTTTTAATAGAAGGTCCTATTGATTTTTTTGGTTTAACAGTTCTGTGAGGTCGCGTGTGTACTCTTTGTTTCTTTGAATTGACTAATGCTATAATTCCGCAAGAAGTCATTTTCTACAATACGCTGAAAGAGATTTTGGTAGGATAAGACAAGAAAACTTCAAAAGTCTATTTGTTTTATAGTCAATAATTGACATTAAGATTATATTCACACGTCACCAGAACTATTTACGTTTTTAACTCGACCTCTGTGATATATACTTGATTGTGCATATAACAATAAGATATTATTATTGTGACATTTATGTCCTCATATGGCTAGGTAATACACTTTTTTAGGTTTATGATTGTGCTTAAATATTGATCGATCTAACCCACGGTGGGCATTATAATCCACACCCACTGTGGACAATAGATCAAAAATGACATGAACGTTGCATCGATTTGTTGCATGACAAATTAAGATGATTCTAGGGCTAAACAAAAACGATAAAGATGGAACACGATCTGGATTTGGACTATTTTATTGTTATTTATTTTCAGTTTTAAGGCCTTATTATTTAAGTAATTTAGAGATTTAATTATATGATAAGAGATGAATGTTGCAATTTTCGTTAGCATTTGCATTAAGTTTATTAAAGGCAGCAGCATTGCTTGGATTTCTTGATTAATCAATGCACTTTTCACTTCTAAATTTGCAGGTATTCTTAAGCACAATCAACGTCTATTTAGGGGTAATTTTAACTCCTCTTATTATTTTATTGTATCTGAAAATCTTATTTAACAGGTGACCATTGTACAAATAAATACTCATGTAAGACAACAAGCACAGAGTCAGAATGATAAGAGGATATATGTACATCTGCTCAAAGAACATACTACACAAGATAGTGTGTCTCTTACATACAGTCAATAAAAATTTTAGGGATAATTACTGATTGGTCACTAAACTTTGCAAAAGGTTTTCAGGATGTGTCTGAACCTCAAATTTTTTTCCGTTAATCACTGAACTTTACAAAATGCAATACTATTCATTATTGAAAATTTCAAAAGTTTTCACATTAGTCACTGAACTTTACAAAATGCAATTCCACCAATCACTCAATGATGGTCAACGTGGATGAAACTACATTTTGTAAAGTTCGATGACTAATGAGAAAAAATTTTAAGTTCAGTGATCATTTGAAAACCTTACGCAAAATTCAATGACCAATCAAGTAATTGACCAAAATATTTTATAAAGCTTTTAACGCGTACCATTTGTAATAAACTTCAAAAGATTAAGGGATATGCTCATCTGAAATTTTAATGGATTTTAAATATTATAAATTATAATAAATTTCATAAATTTAAATAGATTTCCACATAATACATAAGAATCTCATTAAAAATGATGAATTTTAAATGAGTAATGTGTATTTTTAAGTTTGAAATTCATTCAAATTTCTTGAAGTTCATTTATAAATAAAATCGTTATATATTAAAGGATATCAATTGAATCATTTAATTTCAATTGATGATACCTTATTTACAAGAACTTTTAAAATTCATAAAATCTCAATTGAGGCACATCTTAATTTTGTCTCTTCTTGCAAATTTAATTCCATTAGCTAATTATGTACGAGCACTCAACTTTCACTCCTTCTATACACAAAACACAATGCACGTATCCAGCCAATTTTTGACTTGGAGTGCAAGATAAGAACAAGAAAAATCTAAATTCGTATCAGATGATTATGACATTTTGATATTTAGCTTTGAACATATCTAATCATTCAATTAGGTTACGTATAGTCTATTAGCCTTAGAATTTCTATCAAAATATTTACCTCATTGTCGGGTTGGCGAGTTGACACACACAAAATGTTCGCCTAAACACGACACGACTCGAATTGAGTTGTGATGTAGGATGATATGTCCTTGAGTCAGGCCGTGCCAAGTGAACTAGACAAACCTCTAAAAATTTTATTACATGAAAAAATAAAATATGAGATCGAAGTTCTGTAGATTATATTGGACTTGGACTCTAAAAAAAATTTTTATTAACAAAAATTAGAGAAAAAAATCTATTAATCTCAGCATGATATGGCCTCAGCTAATTCTAGATGTGAATGTGCTTGGCCTGGTATGACCTAGCCAAAATTGGGGAGTTAATAGTTATGTATGGTGATATATAGGTGCATAGCTTTCGTTGAGCCTTATCATGGCACATATTTTGTTAACTAGACTATATAATAGAAGTCCTTAAACTTTGCTTATTGTCACACTTATATTTCTAAATTTTTTCAATTCATTTTTAGTTTGTACCTTCTAGGAACTAACACATCTTATCCCCGATTATGATTTTGGGCCAAGAAATTCATGAGAAAAGTGTAAACTACTAAAGGGAAATTCTATTTTTACAACCGAGGTTGACAACCTCTCACATGCGTGTGGGGTCCGCATATTTAAAAAATAAAATTAAAAAAAAAAATGGACCCACCCCATGTGAGAGGTTGTCAACCTCGGTTGTACAAGTAGCATGACTCAAATTACTTAATTGCCCCCAATATTTTTAAATAAGTAAAAAGTACAATTACAAAAGATTTGCCACTCATTTTAAACAACAGGAATAAAATATTTGAACAGAAACCACCATCAAAATTGATATATAAACTAATTAATTGAAGGTTAAGAATAAGAAAGTGATAAAAAGTATTATGAAAATAAATAAAGGTTGAAAACCGTTATACAATTAAATATATTATAGTCAATAATAATAATAATAATAAATCTGTTGTGAATAGAATGACCATTCTTTAATAACAAACAAGACACGTTTCCTTGTTTCAATTTGAAATTTTGCGTTGATTTTTCGTGGTGGATGTGCATGGATGTGGTCAACAAATAAGAAATTTGGTGAGTCTCCATTGTTCAAAATGGTTTAGTTACTATTATT